>CM051269.1:20508157-20763157 GCA_027921565.1 Artemia sinica | reverse complement strand
TTGTGTCATTGAAGAACTTGTTACTTTTGATTACAATATTGTAAGCCCTATATTTTACGTTATGAAAAAGATATGCTCAAGATTGGCAAGGTGCTATTTTGTGATACATTTGTAATTGCTCTTGCTTTCATTACTCAAGTTCCTTGACATATTCATAGAAAACAAAAATAAAACAAACATAAAAACAACAACCACACAAAACGAATTATAAATCTCCCTAGAATTAAACTTTGGGCTTAAACCTATTCCTACGTCACTAAGCCAAATTGTTGTAACCACAACTTTTAATATGTACTACCTCTTTTAGGAGGTATAAGTTTACTTTTCTCTAACCGGCACCAACATAAAGAGATAGGAGGTATTCCCAGAAGAACTACCTCAGGGATAGCCATACCCAAAGAGTGTGCCATCTCAGATAATTGGAAAATTATCTCAGTATAGTATACAGATATGCTTAGTCCCAGCTTAGTCCAGGCTTAGTCTAAGCATATAATTTAATAACTTTTTCAACTTAATAAGGGTTTTATTTACATTAAATAAATGAATACATCAACTGCCAGAAGCAAACTTGTTTAGGCTATACACCCTTAAAAAACCTGATATTTACATTACTATCAACAACAGAACACAGTACTAAATAAAAAAGAAAATAAAGAAAACAGGAGAAAGAAGAAAAAAAACACGGCACAACCTCCTACAAATTAGTGCGAATCATAAATAAAAAACAAACAAACCAAATATAACCAATTATCACCGTTCTCTCACTACCCTCTTAAAACCACTAAAAAAAAGAATAAAAAAAAAAAAAAAATACAGTTCAGAAACCACTCGAGAGAAAATCGCTAAGAAATATTATACTCTCCGAAACACAGAGGTTTTAACCTTCTCCTAAAACTAGCAATATTTTCTTCAACTAACAATTCATTGGGTAAGCTATTATACAACCCTGTTCCGACGTGACGGATAGAGAGGAATGATCTTCGTGTTGAAGCCTGAGGTCGCCTTATCTGGGACGCTGTTCTGGTTGAGTATTCGTGGACATTACATCCAGCCACGAACATTTGACCCAAACATTGTGGCAATAATTCACGCTCATACTTAAGCAAAATCAAGACTGAATAAAATTTAGAAACTCCATGTAAAGGCAGAATATGTCGTTCAACATATCTCCTTCACACTGATACATCTTTATCACCACAAATAATTTTGTGGTGATTGGATAATTTTGATAGTATTATGAACTTGAGTAACGTTTGGCATGATTCCACAAATCTGTCAATGAAACAGATTGAAAAGGATGAATGTAGTATAATTTTGTTTGCTGCATACTATGTATCATTACAATATGAGCCCAAGTAAAACTGAACAAAAAAAAATCAAAAAATTCAGGCACAACCGTGATAACACTGTCACAAAGTTTGTCTGCACTTCACCGACAAAAAAAAAAAAATATTGACATTCGAGTGTTACTTCTACTCAAAAATGACCTGATATGCAAAATTTAAAACTCTAGTCTTTACTTCAAGATGTAAACTATTACGATCAGTTGATTTTTTAAAATGCCAATTATGATAGTCATGGCATCATCACGTCATTTTATCATCGTCACAATAATCTAGTGAGGAGCCACCCACTGAAGAGCTCGTAAGTTCTCTTTAAGTCTTTAATGCTCTGATCCATAATGATGTTGAAGTTCTGAAGTTTTCCGACTGGAAAACCTCCAAACCTTTTTGTATCATAACGTAGCCTATTCCTTAAACCTAGTTCAAAATTCTAGGGCTTACTTCCTAAAAATAACAAACATATTTTGGACATGAAAATTATATCAATAGAACATTTCTAGCTTAAACAATCTTTTATCAGGAACATAATTTGCGAAAGAGTCAGGTGACAAGATTTCTTAACAGCAAATCTTTGAAACAAACTAAAGAAGGGAACCTTGTTCTTGGAGGTTTTGGCAGATTTATCTCCCTTGTAATTTATTACAATTTCTTTTTAAGTTTCCCAATTCAGCGATAGTTTTTCACTAGATTCGTCTAACAATTTCTGTACTTAAACATTATATTACTTTCCATTTAAAGATTGTTTTTTATTTTTACATAGGTTTACAAGTATCAAAAGTAAAACAATTTCTTCATGAAGCATTTAAAAGATATGAAGGGACCAATTCTTCTCATTCACAGGCTTTTTGAAGATTTTCGATTTTTTTTTCTTTAAGGCCAAATGAAAATAAAATTCCAGTATATTTCCGGGCTGATTTTTTTCTATTCATGTAATTTTCGAACGACTTATCAGGTGTTGATAAGGCAGTAACAAAGCTGATCTTGCCCTCCCTCATAGGAAAATATTAGCAATTGAATCGCTCATCCCTCTGAAAAAGTGAAATGACGCCTTTGTTTCTAGTATATAAACAATTATCCAGATAAAGAGTTTAGAATATGACATGGAGCAGTTAACAGGATTATTGGATGCCCCCTCCCGTATAAGCTCAAGCTTGTATGACAGATATATTGTGCTTATTAAGTAAAACCTTTTTACCTTAAATAAAAGGACCAAACACATTTTAATATTATGAAAATTTTTCAAAATTAGTGTAGATTTTTTAAGATAATTAATGCAACAAAAAAGAATAAACAGTTTGTGATTTCAAACTGTGAAAATAGCTATAGTTATTTACAGTTAATTTGATCTTAATAGTTGTTTAGACTTGGCCCAATAATAATCAAAACTCTAAAATAAATCTTGATAACAAATAATACATAAAGAATTCGATTTTTGTGCTGGTTCCAAATATATAAAAATTCATTAAGTTTAATTTTACCCGTAAAAATCTATGAGCCGGAAAAATTTTCCTGATTTTCGATAAGGAGGAGAAACACCCCCGAAAAGTCAAGGTATCTTAGTGAAATCCACATAATGAAATATGACATAGTCATGACAAATCGAAAGGACTGAGAAAGTTGTCAAGGAGGCACACTTGTGCCTCTATAAAGAGGCGACCCACCACAATGTTAAGCGATTTCGGGTCCTAGCGGTCGCAGAGAGACAGCGGTGATCGCATTTTGTAGCCCAAGCTCCAACTAAGAAACGTGCAAAATTTTACCCCCCTCCGACTTTATCTTCATGGGTAAAAGTGGGCCGGAAGTTTCGACCCTCCGACCACAGCCCCCCTTTAACGTTGTCCGATTGGGCTGAAATTTAGAGGTTAAGCTTTCCTAGGGCCCGGAAGCTTATCCTCGAAATTTCAGATCAATCCGATCACTCCTTCCCTGTTTTCCAAAAACCAAATATAGCCACTTAAAGTTCATTTCTCTTTTTTTTATCAGCCACGCCTACAGGCCACAGTTGGCAACGGATCCGGGTGAATGAGGACTCATTCGAAGCGGAATTTGACCTGTTAGGGCCTTTTGATATTTTCAGACCGAAAAAATTATCCCCCGAATTTACATTTACGAAAAACCTCGTTTTCCTATAGGAGCCCATGTTAAATTTTCCCACCACAGCCCCCCTTTAACGTTGTCCGATCGGGCTGAAATTTAGAGGATAAGCTTTCCTGGGGCCTGGAAGCTTATCCTCGAAATTTCAGCTCAATCTGATCACTCCTTCCCTGTTTTCCAAAAACCAAATATTAAGTTTTGTGGGGATTTACTTGCGTCAAAAATACATCGCACAGAATAAAAATAATGTAACGTTTCTTTGGTACAGTGGTCACTACTCCTGACTGTCAGGTGGAAGACCCGGGTTCGATTCCCCGTCAGAGAAATTTTTTTACATATTGAATTTAAAGTCTAAAAAAGAAACTTAAAGTCTAAAAGGAGTGACATTAAAACTTAAAACGAACAGAAATTATTCCGTATATGAAAGGGGCTGTGCCCTCCTCAACGCCTCGCTCTTTATGCTAAAGTTTTTATTGTTTAAAAAAAAGAGTTGTGAGAAAGTCAAACTTTAGCGTAAAGAGCGAGGCGTTGAGGAGGGCACAGCCCCTTTCATATACGGAATAATTTCTGTTCGTTTTAAGTTTTAATGTCGCTCCTTACTTTCAGTTTAATTTTTTTTTTTTTATTTAAAGGCTGCGAAAGCGGGGGGTTTGGGAGGCGGCAGCCCCCCAACTGTACCTCCTAATCCCTGTACGTTTTAAGGTTCGAACTTTTGACTCAGCCTCTTTAACTCTTTAGAAAACGTAGTTTTTTTTCAAATAATTCGACAGTAAAGAAGGAAAAAGACGCGAAAGGAAGTCACATAGGAGAAAAGAGGGCTAGATGAGAAAAATAGGCTTGGAAAAAAACTAGACCAAGTCGTAAGACAGCAAAGAAACGGAAAAGACACCAAAGAAGGAGCAGATTAAACAAAGAAGCTGGACTAGACCAATCGTATGACAATAAATTAAAAGGAAAGACCCCAAAGGAGTGGCAGATTAAACCAAGAACCTCGAAAAAAACTAGAACGAGTTTCAACACAGTAAGGAAAGGGGCCAAGTAATGGGACAGTAAATCTGGTCAAAGGAAGAGAAAGGAAGTCGTATGGGGTGAAAAAGGGCCAGACCAAAACAAAAGGCTAGGGAAGGAATACTCCACGTAACAGAACAGTCAAAGGGGCCAAAAAAAGGGAAAAAATTAAAATGGGATAAAACCGAGAATGTTGGGAAGGAACCCACCACGTAATGAGACAGTAAAGAAAGGAAAGGAAGAACTTTCAAACAAGAAAAACCTTTAGCAGAAATTTTAATTCTTTTTTTAGCAGAATTTTCAACCAAGGAAAATTTTTTCAACGATAATTTATTAATAAACAAAGTTGGTTTCACAGCACTGTCAAAACTAAGAAAAATATGAAGTAAATTTTCAAAAGAAGTCAAATTCGAGCGTATAAAACTAAAAAAACAAGAAACATACGAATAGAGTTCAATAAATATGTCATATACGAACTTGTGCAATGAAAAAGACCGTTTAGGAGCCACTCGATGAGGCTTCGGATAAGGGGCCCGGTGCAGTGATAAGCCAGTAGCCGAATTACCGGTACGGCATGGGGGCCGTAAGAGGATTGCGCAGTGGGAGGGGGCACCATGACGTCATGGATAGGCAGGAGGACCCCAGCGTCGCCCAGTGGGCAGGGGCTGCCGCGGTGCTGTACAATGATACAGAACAGCCACCATGTTAATCTTGCACCGAACAGCCCCGAAAATATCTTTTTCCATGCGCAAGTTCGTGTATCACATGCTTCTTGAATTTATGATTTCTTGAATTCTATTCGTATGTTCCATGTTCTTTCAGTTCTTATACATGCAAATTTCACTTTTTGAAAATTCCCTTTGCATGTTTTCGAGTTTTTGAAAATTCTGTCAAACGTTATTTGTTTGTGTTTAAGTTTCTACTAAATTTTTTTTTCTTGTTTGATAGACCTGCTAAAAATTCGAACTCTTTTGAAGAATGAACTCTAGCCCACATTAACTGAAATATTAAAATAGATAATAAGATTGCATGAGGATATAACAAACACTTATCTTTCGACAAGATACTACAGTACAAATAACTTTTACAAAGTTACTTTCCTGGGGTATGGTATTATATGTGGCTGATTTGACTGCCATATTCTCTGTGGTTCGGCTTTGACTATTCCAAAAATATTTGCTATTCCAAGTAATTATCTTTGAAAAAATGCGTCTCGCCAGCAACTCAATAGACAAATTGTATTAAGTTTAGTAAAGAATAAACTCTAATCTGTAGTAACCTCCAAAATATTAAAATGAAATGCAAATTCCGACAAAACTGAATCGTCATATACATGATGATGAAACGTCTATCCGGGTTGCAGCGGTAGCTAGCAATCCGGGTTGCAGCGGTAGCTAGCAACCTAGTAAGAGACGATCACGTCCAATGTTAAGAAACATAAAAACCCATAGTTCCTAACAAAGGAGTCAGATCAAAACAAAAAGTACACCATTAGAACCGCCTTGTCCGAAACCCCTGTATAGGAAACTTTCTGTCCCTTGGCTTGAACAGCAAGGGAAATATATTGGCTTGAAAATCAAGAAAATTGACTTTAACCACGTTATTCTCCCCAAACGGGATATTTTTTTCTTTTTTCTTTTTTTTTTCTTTTCCACAGATAGCTTGGCACTGGAACATCGTAGAGGGTTGTTCAATAGCTCATTTTAAAGTAAATTAATTGGGTTAAAAACCTTTGTAACTAAAATAAATTATTTCTAAAAGAGAATAAATTTTTCCACCAAAAACTGCATTTTCGATGTCTTTTCACACTCCAGTCTTTCAAACATAATCGTATACCAGCGGTAAGATTTGAACCCACGCCTCCGAAGAGACTGGTGGCTAACACCAGTGCCTTGGACCACTCGGCCAGGCTGCCTCTCATAAATAAATATATATGTGAATTTGGGTTGCAGCAGTAGCTAGCAACCTAGTAAGAGATGATCAGTCCAATGCTAAGAAATATAACAAAACTCCTAAAAATAGAATCAGATCAAAACAAAAGTACATCATTAGAATTACCTTGTCTGAAACCCTACTAGATAAATAATGAATGTCATCATAGTTTTATATTAGAGCTATGACGTGAATAGAAAAACATGAAATTATATTGTTGTTTCTGAAGACGTCATGAAATAATATCATTGCTCTATGACGTCAACAAAATCATTACGCTGTGACGTCATAATTACTACTTAAGAACTACAAAGATGAAAATGTTCTCATTCATAATTACATAATGGTTTCAATCAAGCAAGTCGCACGCAAGTTGAAAAAACAGTACTACACAAACAACAGAGATAGTATCTTGAAAAGAGAAAAGCAAAAATATTCAACCGACCAGGCGCATCGAGAAGTAAAAATTGAGAGAGCAAAACAAAGGTATTCAACCGACCAGGCGTATCGAGAAGTAATAATTGAGAGAGCAAAACAAAGGTATTCAACCGACCAGGCGTATCGAGAAGTAACAATTGAGAGAGCAAAACAAAACAGCAAGATGTGTTATCACAATGATGAAGATTATAGACATGCAAAAATTGAGACAGCCAAACAAAAGATCAAGGAGAGTTATCACAATGATGAAGATTACCGCATCAAATATAAGAAAAACCAAAAGCAAAGGTATTCAACCGTCCAGGTGTATCGAGAAGCAAAAATTGAGACAGCCAAACAAAGATCAAGGAGCGTTACTGGGTGACAAAATCTATAATGAAAAAATTAAATTCTCTGCGAGGTTGTACCGAAGAACGCATAAGGACAGAGGGAAAAATTACATTCATATAATAAAGAACGACCTCTTGCCTATACTAAATTTTATACACCACTTAATTATAGTATAGGTTAGTAATTCAACAGATAGCATGGCACAGGAACATCGTATATAAGAACTACAATAGCCCATAATTCCTTAAAATAAAACTTACAGTCTCTTGGCTTCAACAGCATCCGGGTTGCAGCGGTAGCTAGCAACCTAGTAAGAGACGATCACGTCCAATCCGGGTTGCAGCGGTAGCTAGCAACCTAGTAAGAGACGATCACGTCCAATGTTAAGAAATACAAAAACCCATATTACATTAAAAGACGATCATTGGAATAACAAACAATTGCATACATTGGAATTAAATAGCTACTTGATTGTTTGATGTTTGTCTCTTACTATATCAAAGAAGAAAAAGCCGTAGGCTTTTTCCTGTTTGTAATCAGTTTATTATCCGGGTTGCAGCGGTGGCTAGCAACTTACATAAAGGACCGAAATAGTTCATCATCAATTCAACAGATAGCATGACACTGGAACATCGTATATAAGAACTACAATAGCCCATAACTCCTTAAAATAAAACTTACAGTCTCTTGGCTTCAACAGCATCCGGGTTGCAGCGGTAGCTAGCAACCTAGTAAGAGACGATCACGTCCAATGTTAAGAAATATAAAAACCCATAGTTCCTAACAGAGGAGTTAGATCAAAACAAAAAGTAGACCATTAAAACCGCCTTGTCCGAAACCCCTGTATAGGAAACTTTCTGTCCCTTGGCTTGAACAGCAAGGGAAATATATTGGCTTGAAAATCAAGAAAAGTGGCAGCTACTACAACATTCTGCCTAAACGGGATATTTTTTTCTTTTTTTTCTCTTTTCTTTTGTATCCAGAGATAGCTTGGCACTGGAACATCGTAGAGGGTTGTTCAATAGCTCATTTTAAAGGAAATTAATTGGGTTAAAAATCTATAGTAACTAAAATAAATTATTTCTAAAATTACATTAAAAGAAGATCATTGGAATAACATAAAATTGCATACATTGGAATTAAATAGCTACTTGATTGTTTGATGTTTGTCTCTTACTATATCAAAGAAGAAAAAGCCGTAGGCTTTTTCCTGTTTGTAATCAGTTTATTATCCGGGTTGCAGCGGTGGCTAGCAACTTACATAAAGGACCGAAATAGTTCATCATAAATTTTATTTGTCAATTAGCTTTTTTTTATATCCGGGTTGCAGTGGTAGCTAGCAACCTAGTAAGAGACGATCACTTCCAATGTTAAGAAATATAAAAACCCATAGTTCCTAAAAAAG
The DNA here is from genome assembly GCA_027921565.1 of Artemia sinica. NCBI lineage: Eukaryota > Metazoa > Arthropoda > Branchiopoda > Anostraca > Artemiidae > Artemia > Artemia sinica. The sequence goes on along the minus strand of CM051269.1, from coordinate 20,754,607 downwards.
GAGTCAGATCAAAACAAAAAGTACACCATTAGAACCGCCTTGTCAGAAACCCCTGTAAAGGAAACTTTCTGTCCCTTGGCTTGAACAGCAAGGGAAATATATTGGCTTGAAAATCAAGAAAGTGGTAGCTATTACAATATTCTGTCTAAACGGGATATTTTTTTCTTTTTTTTCTCTTTTCTTTGTTTCCAGAGATAGCTTGGCACTGGAACATCGTAGAGAGTTGTTCAATAGCTCATTTTAAAGGAAATTAATTGGGTTAAAAATCTATAGTAACTAAAATAAATTATTTCTAAAAGAGAATAAATTTTTCCACCAAAAACTGCATTTTCGATGTCTTTTCACACTGCAGTCTTTCAAACATAATCGTATACCAGCGGTAAGATTTGAACCCACGCCTCCGAAGAGACTGGTGGCTAACACCAGTGCCTTGGACCACTCGGCCAGGCTGCCTCTTATAATTTGGGTGGCAGCAGTAGCTAGCAACCTAGCAAGAGACGATCAGTCCCATGCTAAGAAATATAAAAACACAAAACTCCTAAAAATAGAGTCAGATCTAAACAAAAGTACATCATTAGAACTACCTTGTCTGAAACCCTACTAGATAAATAATGAATGGCATCATAGTTTTTTATGTTAGAGCTATGACGTGAATAGAAAAGCACGAAAATATATTGTTGTTTCTGAAGACGTCATGAAATAATATCATTGCGCCATGACGTCAATAAAATCATTACGCCATGACGTCATATTTACTACTTAAGAACGACAAAGATGTAAATGTTCTCATTCTTGATTAGATAATGGTTAGATCGAAGCAAGCTATACGCAAGTTGAAAAAAGAGTACTACACAAACAACAGAGATAGTATCTTGAAAAGAAAAAGCAAAGGTATTCAACCGACCAGGTGTATCGAGAAGTAATCAAACAAAACAGCAAGATGTGTTATATCAATGATGAAGATTATAGACATGCAAAAAATGAGACAGCCAAACAAAAGTTCAAAGAGAGTTATCACAATGATGAAGATTACCGCATCAAATATAAGAAAAACCAAAAGCAAAGGTATTCAACCGTCCAGGTGTATCGAGAAGTGAAAATTAAGACAGCCAAACAAAAGATCAAGGAGCTTTATCAAAATGATGAAGATTACAGAGAAGCAAGAATTGAGCAGGCTAGACAAAAGATCAAGGAGCGTTATCACAATGATAAACTTTATAGAGAAGCAACAATTGAGCAGGCTAGACAAAAGAGCGAGGAACGGCATGATAATGATGAAGATTACCGAAACAAACATAAGAAAAAAGTTGCTACCAGAATAATGGGTAGATACTGGGGTGACAAAAGCTATAGTGAAAAAATTAAATTCTCTGCGAGGTTGTACCGAAGAACGCATAAGGACAAAGGGAAAAATTGCATTCAGAAATACAAGAAGATGGCAAAAATGCAGGCTGATCTTCGGAAATTGAGAAACATTTTACGCATGTTTTACCAGGATCACGAAAAGTATTCAAAATTACAGATTAAAATTCTCTTTGAAAGAGCGGATGCTGTTGAAAAGTCGGCTAGAAATGCTTTGGCAAAGCTTCATAGTAATATCCAAAAGAAATGTTGTCAGTTTAACGAAAAGCTTCCAAGGTATGGATTGGCAACTGCGGATTATAATAAAGAAAGAACGCTAGCTCATAGGAATTGAAATAATAATTAATTGTAGTCCGGGTTGCAGCTTACACAAACACATACTCACGGACATACTCATACAAACCTGGGGGGTTGCTAGCTACTGATGCAACCCAAATCTTTTCTTCCATGTAAAGTTCTACCCGTAAAATCACGTGACGAGTAGTAAAAACCTAACAAATAAAAACTAATTCTAAATTTTCAGGTATTTTTCTAGTTTGAATTAAAATTTTTTAAGTTAATGCTCAGACACGATAAACATTTTTGCAGTTTACACAGTAACTTTAGCGATTCTGAACTGAAAACTAAAACAAAAAAATAATTTCTTTTCTACGGAAATATAGCACAGCGTTATAGAGATACACACTTTAGGAGTTACTTTAGGAGAACACCATTAACATTTTGCAGTTTACACAATAACTTTAGTGATTCTGAGCTGAAAACTAAAACAAAAAAATTGAAATTCCTTTCTACGGAAATATAGCACAACATTATAGAGATACTCACTTTAAGAGTTGAGCCAAAAAAGTTTGGTAACATTTGACAATTATAACTTTAAAGTGACGGATGAGATATCACTTTCGTTGAATAAATGGAACAAAAAAAAAACAAAAAACTGCTTTGAATTAAAAAATTAATATTTTTGCTCAGACACTATAAATGTTTTTGCAGTTTGCATAATGACTTTAGCGATTCCGAACTGAAAGTATGTAAAAATATACTGATGTCATTATCAGTCAGTAAAATCGAACTTTTATTAAAATATTATATTTGACAATTTTTTACTTTCATATATTTTATTTGAAAAACTAAAAATTACTATGCATTCGACAGTTTAAGCATAAATAGCAAATAGCAATATTTCGGTAAAAAAGTCATTAGCAGATAAATTCCTAAGAAACATAGCTTCACTGTTAGTATTTTAGTAGTAGCTTAGAATATTATTTCTTAGGTACAACCATTTGGTCGCTTAAAACTGCTTTAACGATGTATAAATGGAATAAAACCATTTTGGGTAATTATATAAGCCATTTACTATAGGCTAGAGTTTGTTCCCACGTCGAATAGTCAAAACCTAACAAAAAACTAGACTAATTTAAAAATTATCAGGTATTTTTCTAGATTTAATTAAAAGTTAAAATTATTGCTCAGACACCATGATTATTTTTGAATTTTAACTAATTACCTTAGCGATTCTGAACTGTAAACTAAAATAAGAAAAGGAATATTTTTTTTACAGAAATATAGCAGAAGAGATACGCACTTTAGAAGTTGAGCCAAAATATAGTTTGTTTCTAGGACTTAGTAAGAGACGAACACATCCCATAGTAACAAAATAGCCCGTAACTCCACATAATAGGAGAACTTTTTATAATGCTATACAAAATTAGCAATTTAATGTTTCGAATTGAATGCAGAATTTTTTTTTTCATTTACAATTTTTTTTATAATAAGTTTTTTTTATAAAGGCTGGTATTCCTGGATGTCAAATAAGTCTGACAGTGCTATATTTGTCGGAAGATCATGGAGGAGATAACTTATCGAAACGGACGTCTTATTGTCCTTTTGTACTTCTGTTGTATATTTATTTATTATTGCGTGAGCCACGGCTCAATTTCTGCTTTAAAAAACCAAAAGTTCTAAATTCACCGGGTAAGGAAATAGCAAGTGGAGAACTTGTATACACCATTTCCGCATGCAAGTACATTTTTACTCATAGTCTATCAATGGCTTTTATGCCAAAATTTAAAAGAAATGTCGTTATGTGGTATTTTATACTTGGGGCATGTGGGAATCCCTTATGTTTTTTTCTTATTACCAATTTCTCTATTGTCTGGGGAGTGCTTTTAATGGGTGCTTCAATGGGGTTTTATGATGTTTTTTACCACAGATGATGGATCTGTATTGTGTTAAAAACGCTGAAACTTACAAAACCATTGAACAAAGTGTCTTAGAATTAGGATCTATTTCCCTTGGTGTTATATTATTTTTTCTTTGCAAAATATATTCCTAGTACATTTCATTTTTTCTTACTGTTGTACGAATTTGCTTATTTCTTCTCCATTGTATAATCTTTGCATTAGGCGAAAATCCAATTTCGGTTTGTGATCGCAACTGCTCAAGGAAAGTTGAGAAAAGGGTTAAAGAAGGCCATTTTTTTATGGGGCTGAAATATGAAGACCGAAAAGATTATGCAAACAAAATGAAAGAACTAAGAAGAAAATTTGAACAAAAACTGTTTTAATTGTATTTTTAGTGATATCAGCATTCTAAAGGGGGGCTTTTACATTCTTTCAGCAATATCATTTAAGGTCGATCGTTACCACAGCGTGATTTGAACTCAAATCCTTCTTAGCTGAAAGACAAGTCCGTCTTCACATGACCGTGGTAACTTCTAATATAAATATACCATTCAGTTTATGGTGTCTAAGATTTCTAAGAACGATTTCTACTAAGCTTCATACTTTAGGTTTTCAATTTTATGGTTTTGAAATTGTTGTAATCCCATGTCAAAATATATAAAAATATTATTGCAATTACCAGTTTTTTGCTCTTTAAGCAATTTAATGTACATCTCCGTATTTGAAAATTTTCAATTTTTCCTCACAAGTGTGACAAGTTTGACAACGTCAGTACAATACTGAGTTATACAGAAATGATGTCACTGACATAAATATTTTCATCTTGAAAAAAGGCTCTTAACAAATTTTCTCAAAGTTCTGACCTGTCTAAATAGAAATGGCAAAAACCCTAAAAAGTTTGGGTTTCTCTATTTTTCGTCAACGGAATGGTGAACTATTTAGAAATCTAACCCTAGACAAAATTAGAAGGACAATAGAAGAACTTGTCAGTAAAGTCTTTACTAACAAACTTACCGTCCTTTGGCTTGAATAACAAAGAAAATATATTGGCTTGAAAATCAAGAAAAGTGGTGGCTACTACAACATTCTGCCTAAACGGCATATTTTTTTCTTTCTTCTTTCTTTCTTTTTCGCAGATAGCTTGGCACTGGAACATTGTAGAGAGTTGATCAATGGCTCATTGTAAAAGAAATTAATTGGGTTATAAATCTTTTGTAACTAAAATAAATTATTTCTAAAAGAGAATAAATTTTTCCACTAAAAACTGCATTTTTGATGTCTTTTCAAACTTCAGTCTTTTCAAAGATATTTGATTTTAGTATATAAATCATAATCGTATACCAGCGGTAAGATTTGAACCCACGCCTCCGAAGAGACTGGTGGCTAATACCAGCGCCTTGGACCACTCGGCCACGCTGCCTCTCATAACTATATTGTTATCGAGGGTGATAATCAAACAGTTCGTGGTAATCAACTATATAGTAAGAGTGACCCGTCTCAATAGCAACCGAAACTCTAAAAACCAGATTTTTGGTACCAATAGATACATCAAAAGAATCGGATTTTTATGCTGATTTTAAATATGTAAGTTTCATTGACTTAGCATATCCCATCAAAAGTTACGCGTTACCTGAGAAAATTTTCCTTATTTTCGAAAAAAGGGGGAAAAAACCCTAAAAGTCATAGAATCTTAATGAAAATCACAAACTCAGATTCAACGTATCAGAGAATCTTACTGTAGATGTTTCAAGCTCCTATCTGCAAAAACGTGGAATTTTGTATTTTTTGTCAGAAGAAAGATGACGGATACGTGTTTACTTGCCCTTTTTTTTTACCAGCGGTGATTGTATCGACACATTGGTCCTAGAATGTTGCAATAGGGCTCGTTCAAACGGACATGAAAAGTTTTTGTGCCTTTTTTAATCGAAAGAAAAAAAATAGAATCAGTTTTTACAAAAAAAATTGCATTTTATTACTTTTAGCACTTGTCTTTAATTTTATCACTTGTCTTTTCATATTGCAGCTTTTTCAAAGATATTTGATTTTTAAAGCATCACTTAAAGGACCGATATAGCTCATCATAAATGGTGTTTGTCAATTAGGTTTATTTTATATAATTACCCCTTATAATCCGGGTTGCAGCGGAAGCTAGCAACCTAGTAAGAGACGATCACGCCCCAGAGTAAAAACTAAAGTAACCCATAACTCCTAAAAATAGATTCAGATTCAAACAAGAAGTAAACTATTAAAACCGCCTTGTCCAAAACCTCTATATAGCAAACTTACCGTCCCTTGGCTTGAATAACAAGGAAAATATATTGGCTTGAAAATCAAGAAAATTGGCTCTAACCATGATATTCTCCACATACGGTATCTTTTGTTTCGTTCCGTTTGATTTTTATCCTCAGCTAGCTAGGCACAGAAAAATCAGCTAGCTCAAAATCACCTCAGCTAGCTGGGCAAAGGAAATTGCTACATCTAGTCACTTTCGTAATTTAAAATAATTATATTAAAGAACGAAGTATAGTTTATATTAAAGAACCGTGATTGCAGCGGTAGCTGTACCGTAGTAAGAGACGAATACATCCCATAGTAACAAAAAAAAAATATAGCCTGAAGCCTGTAAAATGGTACTGGGTCGAACAGAAAGTACACTATTGGAACTGCCTTGGCCAAAGACACTACCTAAGAAACGTATAGTCCCTTGGCTTGAACAAGAAGGGAAATCCATTGGCTTGTAAAACCTGATATTCTGCATCGAAAGTATCTTTTTTGTTATTTTCTCTCTGCAGCTAGCTCGGCCCAAAAACATCATAGAGTGTTGTTTAAAGGCTTACTTTAAAGGAAACTACTATTTCTAGTGCCTTTTGTAATTAACAAAAAAAAATGTTTAAGAAAAAACAATTTTTTTTGAAAAACTGCATTTTCATATACAAGATGATGAATAAGAGGTCATAACCATAGAGGTCATACGAGGTCAAGAAGAGGTCATAACCGTACGTTATAACCCTAGGTGACGTAAAAAGTAAAACCTACATAATGATCATAATACCTTCAGCACCGTCGGTATTTAACGACGGTATTTAAATTGTGTCGTCAAGCATCTCTAGAGGTTTTGTAAAAGACGAGGTAAATTAATCCGGGTTGCAGCGGTAGCTAGCAACCTAGTAAGAGACGATCACGTCCAATGTTAAGAAATATAAAAACCCATAGTTCCTAACAAAGGAGTCAGATCAAAACAAAAAGTACACCATTAGAACCGCCTTGTCCGAAACCCCTGTATAGGAAACTTTCTGTCCCTTGGCTTGAACAGCAAGGGAAATATATTGGCTTGAAAATCAAGAAAATTGACTTTAACCACGTTATTCTCCCCAAACGGGATATTTTTTTCTTTTTTCTTTTTTTTTTTCTTTTCCACAGATAGCTTGGCACTGGAACATCGTAGAGGGTTGTTCAATAGCTCATTTTAAAGTAAATTAATTGGGTTAAAAACCTTTTGTAACTAAAATAAATTATTTCTAAAAGAGAATAAATTTTTCCACCAAAAACTGCATTTTCGATGTCTTTTCACACTCCAGTCTTTCAAACATAATCGTATACCAGCGGTAAGATTTGAACCCACGCCTCCGAAGAGACTGGTGGCTAACACCAGTGCCTTGGACCACTCGGCCAGGCTGCCTCTCATAAATAAATATATATGTGAATTTGGGTTGCAGCAGTAGCTAGCAACCTAGTAAGAGATGATCAGTCCAATGCTAAGAAATATAAAAAAACTCCTAAAAATAGAGTCAGATCAAAACAAAAGTACATCATTAGAATTACCTTGTCTGAAACCCTACTAGATAAATAATGAATGTCATCATAGTTTTATATTAGAGCTATGACGTGAATAGAAAAACATGAAATTATATTGTTGTTTCTGAAGACGTCATGAAATAATATCATTGCTCTATGACGTCAACAAAATCATTACGCTGTGACGTCATAATTACTACTTAAGAACTACAAAGATGAAAATGTTCTCATTCATAACTACATAATGGTTTCAATCAAGCAAGTCGCACGCAAGTTGAAAAAACAGTACTACACAAACAACAGAGATAGTATCTTGAAAAGAGAAAAGCAAAAATATTCAACCGACCAGGCGCATCGAGAAGTAAAAATTGAGAGAGCAAAACAAAGGTATTCAACCGACCAGGCGTATCGAGAAGTAATAATTGAGAGAGCAAAACAAAGGTATTCAACCGACCAGGCGTATCGAGAAGTAATAATTGAGAGAGCAAAACAAAGGTATTCAACCGACCAAGCGTATCGAGAAGTAATAATTGAGAGAGCAAAACAAAGGTATTCAACCGACCAGGCGTATCGAGAAGTAATAATTGAGAGAGCAAAACAAAACAGTAAGATGTGTTATCACAATGATGAAGATTATAGACATGCAAAAATTGAGACAGCCAAACAAAAGTTCAAGGAGAGTTATCACAATGATGAAGATTACCGCATCAAATATAAGAAAAACCAAAAGCAAAGGTATTCAACCGTCCAGGTGTATCGAGAAGCAAAAATTGAGACAGCCAAACAAAAGATCAAGGAGCGTTACTGGGGTGACAAAATCTATAATGAAAAAATTAAATTCTCTGCGAGGTTGTACCGAAGAACGCATAAGGACAAAGGGAAAAATTGCATTCAGAAATACAAGAAGATGGCAAAAATGCAGGCTGATCTTCGGAAATTGAGAAACATTTTACGCATGTTTTACCAGGATCACGAAAAGTATTCAAAATTACAGATTAAAATTCTCTTTGAAAGAGCGGATGCTGTTGAAAAGTCGGCTAGAAATTCTTTGGCAAAGCTTCATAGTAATATCCAAAAGAAATGTTGTCAGTTTAACGAAAAGCTTCCAAGGTATGGATTGGCAACTGCGGAACAGTTTATAGATGCAATGGAAAATGTTCGACAACACAGTGAATATACGGAGGCGTACTTCTTAGAAAATTCGTATATTAATTTTGGAAGGAGCAATCGCAGTTTATGTAGCAGCAATAAAAATATATATACAAGCATACCTATCAACAGCGAAGGAAAAGCAATGTTTTTCAATTATGGCGAAAACGAGCCTGTTAGGGTTATTAGTAAATGTGTTTGTAAGACTAATGATTTAGAACAAATTCCTGGAACACCGACTCAAGAAAAAAGTATTTCTAACTGTGTTTTAAACAGTTCGTTTAGTTCTACTGAATATTTGGCAAAAAATTCTCTGTGTAGTAGAACAAACTGTCCTGAAAAGTACGAGACAACTATTGAAAAATGCTCTAGAACTAGATCTGACAAGGAAATTATGATGGCTGAAGTCACCTATAACAATCCGAGTAAACATTCAAAACCAATAGTACAATAAAGAACGAACTCTTGCCTATACTAACTTGCATAGGCATCTTAACTATATTATAGGCTTGTACAGTTTTATTTAAAGTTGCAATAAAGAACGATACCTAACACATGTTAAATGAAAAATAAATAGGGATTATGTAATTTCCATCTGTATCATGGCTCTAGAGATGGCTGAAATCTAGTAAAAAACAAACCATTACAGTAAAGAACATTTCATGTTAAAGATTGATCAATGATGCCATAATCATAGTTTGCAGCCAGGTCGTCTCTTACTATTCCAATTAAGAAAAAGCCATAGGTTTTTCCTGTTTGTAATTTAACATCAAACATCTGGGTTGCAGTGGTAGCTAGCAACCTAGTAATAGACGATCACGTCCAATGTTAAGAAATATAAAAACCGATAGCTCCTAAAACAGAGTCAGATCAAAACAAAAAGTACACCATTAGAACCGCCTTGTCCGAAACCACTACATAGGAAACTTTCTGTCCCTTGGCTTGAACAGCAAGCGAAATATATTGGTTTGAAAATTAAGAAAAGTGGCAGCTACTACAACATTCAGCCTAAACGAGATATTTTTTTCTTTTTTTTTCTTTTTTTTGTTTTCCACAGACAGCTTGGCACTGGAACATCGTAGAGAGTTGTTCAATGGCTCATTTTAAAGGAAATTAATTGGGTTTAAAATCTTTTGTAACTAAAATAAATTATTTCTAACAGAGAATAAATTTTTTCACTAAAAACTGCATTTTTGATGTCTTTTCATACTGCAGTCTTTTCAAAGATATTTGATTTTTGTACATAAATCATAATCGTATACCAGCGGTAAGATTTGAACCCACGCCTCCGAAGAGACTGGTGGCTAACACCAGCAATAATTCCGGGTTGCAGCGGTAGCTAGCAATCTTTTAAGAGACTACAATAAAGAACGAACTCTTGCCTATACTAATTTTTATAGGCAACTTAAGTATATTATAGGCTTGTACAGTTTTATTTAAAGTTACAATAAAACGACACCTAGCCCATGTTAACAGAAAAATAAATAGGAATAATGTAATTTCCATCAGTCTCATGGTTCTGGAGATGGCTGAAACCTAGTAAAGAACAAACCATTACAGTAAAGAACATTTCACGTTAAAGATTGATCAATGATAGCATAATCACAGTTTGTAGCCAGGTCGTCTCTTACTATTCCAATTAAACCTAGTAAACAAAAAGGCTTTTTCCTGTTTGTAATTTCACATCAAACATCTGGGTTGCAGCGGTAGCTAGCAACCTAGTAAGAGATGATCACGTCTAATGTTAAGAAATATAAAAACCCATAACTCCTAAAAAAGGAGTCAGATCGAAACAAAATATACACCATTAGAACCGCCTTGTCCTAAATCCCTATATAGGAAACTTTCTGACCCTTGGCTTGAACAGCAAGGGAAATATATTGGCTTGAAAATCAAGAAAAGTGGCAGCTACTACAACATTCTGCCTAAACGAGATATTTTTTTTCTTTTTTTCTTTTTTCTTTTCCACAGATAGCTTGGCACTGGAACATCGTAGAGAGTTGTCCCTTGGCTCATTTTAAAGGAAATTAATTGAGTTAAAAATCTTTTGTGGCTATAATAAATTATTTTTAAGAGAGAATAAGTTTTTCCACTAAGATTTACAATAAAGAACGACACCTAGCCCATGTTAACTGAAAGCTTTTTCTTTCTCCTCAGCTAGCTGCGCACTAGAAAATCATAGAGAGCTGTATAATAGCTCATTTTAAAGGAAATTGCTACATCTAGTGCTTTTTGTAATTAAAAATAAAATAGTTTTTAAAGTAGAATCAATTTTGTCAAAAAACTGCATTTTTGATGTATTTTCATACTGCATTGTTTTCAAAGATATTTGAATTTTGAAGTTACATTAAAAGACGATGATTGGGATAAAAAACCATTGCACATATTGGAATTAGTTAGCCCTTTGATTGTTTGAGCTTCGTCTCTTACTATTTCAAAGAAGAAAAGGCCGTAGGCTTTTTCCTGTTCGTTACTACTACTACTACTACTACTACTAACAACTCATCGCAGCACCAAGCCACCTGAGGCCAACACAGCTACGCACGCTCCTCCTCCACCCCAATCTATTCAAAGCCTCCCTTTTTACACCCGCCCACGAAGTTCCCATTTCCTTTAAATCTTTCTTTATGACGTCCTACCACCCCAGACGGGGACGACCTGCTTTCCGTTTAGCCCTAGATATTTGGCCGAAAAGAACAATCTTAGGCAATCTGTCATCCTTCATCCGCATAACATGCCCTAACCACCTCAACCTTTCCTTCATTATAGACCTAGAAAGCGGTATTGAACCACATTTTTCGTATAGCTTATTGTTTGAAATACGGTCAGTCATCCAGGTACCCAGAACAATCCTTAAGCAATTTCTCTGGAAAACATCTAGCAAATCTTCATCCGCTTTTCGTCGCGTCCATGCTTCAGAGCCATATTTGACCACTGTCATCACTGTAGCTTCTAAGATTCTAATCTTGGTTTGCAGACTTATCTTCCTATTCTTCCAGACTTTTTTTGTTACTAGGTAGCTAGCAACCTAGTAAGAGATTATCCGGGTTGCAGCGGTAGCTAGCAACCTAGTAAGAGACGATCACGTCCAATCTTAAGAAATATAAAAACCCATAGCTCCTAAAAAGGAGCCAGATCAAAACAAAAAGTACACCATTAGAACCGCCTTGACCAAAACCCCTGTATAGGAAACTTTCTGTCCCTTGGCTTGAACAGCAAGGAAAATATATTGGCTTGAAAATCAGAAAATTGACTTTAACCACGTTATTCTCCACAAATGGCATATTTTTTTTTGTTTCTTTTCCACACATAGATTGGCACTGGAAAATCATAGAGAGTTGTTCAATAGCTCATTTTAAAGGAAATTAATTTGGTTAATTACAATAAGGAACGAACTGTAACCCATAGTAACTGAAGTATTAAATCAAACAGTTCATGGTCATAATAAAGACCTGAATAATGACTTATTTTAAAGGAAACTGCTGTATATAGAAACCTTTCGTAACTGACAAAAATAAATATTATAATAAAATAAATTGTTACGATATGGTAAAGAACTAATTCTAGGCCATAGTAACTAATTTAATTTTGAAAAGAAAGAATTACGGCAGAAACCGAAATGTTAGCATAAGTAAGCTATAATTCATAAAAACCGTCTACCGAGATTTGAATTCAGATCGCAGGATTCAAAGTCCTAATAGAGCAATCCAAATTTCTACTTATAAAAAACTTTACTACACAAAAAATAAAGCTAACATCCTGAAATATCAGAAAAGGCTCATTTTAAAGGAAATTAATTGGGTTAAAAATCTATAGTAACTAAAATTAATTATTTCTAAAAGAGAATAAATTTTTCCACCAAAAACTGCATTTTTGATGTCTTTTCACACTGCAGTCTTTCAAACATAATCGTATACCAGAGGTAAGATTTGAACCCACGCCTCCGAAGAGACTGGTGGCTAATACCAGTGCCTTGGACCTTTGGGTTGCAGCAGTAGCTAGCAACCTAGTAAGAGACGATCAGTCCAATGTTAAGAAATATAAAAACCAAAAACTCCTAAAAATAGAGTCAGATCAAAACAAAAGTACATCATTAGAACTACCTTGTCTGAAACCCTACAAGATAAATAATGAATGTCATCATAGTTTTATATTAGAGCTTTACATTAAAAGACAATCACTGAAATAACAAACCATTCCATACATTGGACTTAGTTAGCTACTTGATTGTTTGAGTTTCGTCTCTTACTATTTAAAAGAAGAAAAAGCTGTAGGCTTTTTCCTGTTTGTATTTATAGTTAAAAAACGAACTCAAGCCCAAAGAAACTGAACCCTGTGGTTCATTCATATTATCTTCATTATTTTAGCTAGAATGTAAATAAACAAGTTTCTTTTTTAAATTTTAAATTGAAAAGATAGTGCTTTTAATTCAACATATTAAAAGTTCTCCCCGACGGGGAATCGAACCCCCTTCTCCCAGGTAACAAGTGGGCATGCTTACCATTAGACTGTCGAAGATTTATAAAATCAAAGTTACATATAAGATATGATAAGAAATTTTTAATCCGGGATAGTATCTTGAAAAGAGAAAAGCAAAGTTATTCAAACGACCTGGCGTATCGAGAAGTAAAAAATGAGAGAGCAAAACAAAAAGCAAGATGTGTTATCACAATGATGAAGATTATAGACAAGCGAAAATTGAGACAGCCAAACAAAAGATCATGGAACGGTATGGTAATGATGAAGATTACAGAGAAGCAACATTGAGCAGGCTAGACAAAAGAGCAAGGAACGGTATGATAATGATAAAGATTAAAGAGAAGCAACTATTGAGCAGGCTAGACAAAAGATCAAGAAGTGTTACCACAATGATGAAGATTACCGCAAATATATACAAGAAAATTTGATACCAGAATAATGGGTAGATACTGGGGTTACAAAAGCTATAATGAAATCCGGATTACAGCGGTAGCTAGCAACCTAGTAAGAGACGATCACGTCCAATCCGGGTTGCAGCGGTAGCTAGCAACCTAGTAAGAGACGATCACGTCCAATGTTAAGAAATATAAAAACCCATAGTTCCTAACAAAGGAGTCAGATCAAATTCAAAAGTAAACCATTAGAACCGCCTTGTCCGAAACCCCTGTATAGGAAACTTTCTGTCCCTTGGCTTGAAACAGCAAGGAAAATATATTGGCTTGAAAATCAAGAAAAGTGGCAGCTATTATTTACATTAAATTAGATTTTATTACATTACATTGAAGAACCGAACTGTAGTCCACAATAGTTGAATTCTTGGAAGATCCGGGTTGCAGCGGTAGCTAGCAACCTAGTAAGAGACGATCACGTTCAATGTTGAGAAATATAAAAACCCATAGTTCCTTAAAAAAGGAGTCAGATCAAAACAAAAAGTACACCATTAGAACCACCTTGTCCGAAACCCCTGTATAGTAAACTTTCTGTCCCTTGGCTTGAACAGCAAGGGAAATATATTGGCTTGAAAATCAAGAAAAGTGGCAGCTACTACAACATTCTGCCTAAACGGGACATTTTTTTCTTTTCTTTGTATCCAGAGATAGCTTGGCACTGGAACATCGTAGATAGTTGTTCAATGGCTCATTTTAAAGGAAATTAATTGGGTTAAAAACCTACAGTAACTAAAATTAATTATTTCTAAGAGAGAATAAATTTTTCCACCAAAAACTGCATTTTTGATGTCTTTTCACACTGCAGTCTTTCAAACATAATCGTATACCAGCGGTAAGATTTGAACCCACGCCTCCGAAGAGACTGGTGGCTAATATCAGTGCCTTGGACCTTTGGGTTGCAGCAGTAGCTAGCAACCTAGTAAGAGACGATCAGTCCAATGCTAAGAAATATAAAAACCAAAAACTCCTAAAAATAGAGTCAGATCAAAACAAAAGTACATCATTAGAACTACCTTGTCTGAAACCCTACTAGATAAATAATGAATACAGTAAGAACAAACTCTAGCCCATAGTATCATATTTATAGGCTTGGTTCTCGTCAATCAAGGTCAAGTTTTATAAAGGATCAGTATAGTTCAATATAAATGGGAACATCGATAGCATGACTGTAAAGATATCTGAAACCTAGTAGAGAACAAGCCATGGCATGTAATGACTAAAACTTAATATAATACAAGTATCTTTTAAAGTTGCTTTTCTGGGGCATGGTGTTATATTTGACAAACTTAGATGACTGATCCTCTAAGTTTCGTGTCTTACTATTCCAAATAAGAAAAGCCGTAGGCTTTATCCTGTTTGTAAAATAAAGAACAAAAAATGAAAAGTAAATTCTGACAAAAACTCAATCATCATATGCAAATAAAACTCAAAACTTACAAGCATTTAGACTCAAGTAAGATACAATTTTGCACAAAAATTCCATTTTTTGGTATCTTCCAAATATTTTCATTTAAAATATGTGCGTTTATCAAGCTAAATCTTAAAAGAAAAAATAAATCTTAAATCTTAAAGAAATCTTAAAGAAAATCTAAATCTTAAAGAAAAATAAACTTCTTTACTTAAACTGAGTTTCAATGACTGTCAGAGGCAAAAATATATGAGCAAGATAAGAAACAGAAACAAGCAAAACACTTAGGGACAAATTACAAAGCCAAATGCATAAAATTATCACGGAGAGATTGGATAATAGAATTTTCATCAAAGTTGTAACTATAGCTGCAACCTAGTATAGAGTAAACTAAAGCCAATAGTAACCAAAATTTAAAAAAGGGTTTTAAAAAACTACTGATGACAAAATTGCCATCTGACACTGACTCAGCAATGTTTTTTTTTCCGTTCATCCTAAAGTAAAACTTTATAAAGAAAAAAACTGTGGTGATTTTGGATAAAAGCCTTAAACCCAGACAAAATGGTGTCACATCAAAATGAAAAGTGCACCATTAGGATCAGCTTGGTCAAAAACCCTATTTAGGGGAATTACAGTCCCCCACCTTAAACAACAAAGAAAACAACCTTTTTTCATTCGTAGGGCTGATGATGCCCTACATGACCTTGACCTACATGACCTGATGACCTTTTTTCTTTTTTTTCCTTTCCAGGGCTAGCGGACTATCAGAAAATCAAAGAGAGATGTTGAAAATGCCTTGTCACTACTGAGTTAAAACAACGTAATTGGCATGGTAGCTGCAGCCTAGTACAGAGCGAGCCATATCCGCTAGTAACCAAAATTAATAAAAAAACGCAGTTTTGGATTCATGGTTGCAACAGATGCTACAACCTAGTAAAAGGCGAACCGTAGCCAATAGTACCAAAAATTTAAAAACACTTTTTGAAAAAAACGCCCTGTGAGAAGAAATTGTCATCTGACCCTGACTCAGGAATGGTGACTATTTTTTTCGTCCAACTTAAAATTAAAAGTTTATAACGAAAAGAGACTTATGTTAATGTCAGAAAAAAAACCTGAAAAAACCTCACAAATGGTTTCTGACCTCAATGAAAAGGGATGCACCTCTGGAATCAGCATTTTCAAAAATCTCATACAGGGGAATTACAGTCCTCCCCTCTTGATTAACAAGACAAACCACTTTTTTCCGTTTGTAGCACTGATTGGTCTCCTTTTTTTCTTTTTTTTCAACAGGGCTAGCTAGCTATCAAAAATGATAGAGATGTTTAATGGCTCATTTGAAAGAAAAAATGCTATTTATAGTTGCTTTTGTAATTACAACAAACGATTTTTAGAATAAAATAAATTTTTTAAGAAAAACTACATTTTTTACTGAGTTCGCTGCCTAATTTTTTCTGGTTTGTCTTTTACTATTCCAAGTAAATAAAAGCCACAGGCTTTTTCCTTTGTGTTATCAAAATATCATGGCTGAAGCAGATGCTTCAACCTAGTAAAATCATTTTAATAACAGACTACAATATTATAGTATAGAACGAAATAAAATGCAATTTTGAACAAAAACTAAATCGTCATACGTATGATTAATTTAAAAAACAATATTTTTTCTGAGGGGAGTAAAGAGCAAAGTTGAAACTTAAAACGAACAAAATTATTACTTCACAGACTATCTAATATATATCGATCAAAATAGTGCAAATAAACCAACTTGTGATATTTCCCTATGTTTGTAAGATTATAGAAAACTAGCGCTTTACTGAAAACTCAAAAGCCAACCATAAAAAGCAAGAACATTGATTTAGGAGTCAAAAGTGAGTACATAGTCTCACAACCGTAAACTTATCTATAACACTTTTCATAGTCTAATATGAGCTGTAATGTCAGTAACTTTAAGTATACAATTAAAATTACCTCCAAAACTTAGATACTATAAAAATGAATATTGTTTTTTAGAAGTGCAAAGTCATTAAACAGCATACAAAGATAATGGATTGATTTACTAGGTAACTATCATAAGCTGTCCTTAAAAAGAGAGAAAAATGTCCGACCAGTGCTGTTCGTTCAGACGGATTATTGTTTCCCCTGTACGTTGTAAAATGCTTGAACTAATGGTTATTGATGAAATAATGACTAACTGTAATATATCTGATAATCAGTTTGGTTTTAAGAAAGTGATTGGCTGTGATCATTCATTTCACATTGTCACTAATTTGTTGATACATGTATAAGCGTCTTAATTAAAAACTAAGACACATAAAAAGAGAAAAGTGAATTTACATACAAGGGCAAAGGACTTTTACCTGATAACAGAATCAAAGACATTTGTTATATCTCACAGTTACAGCACATTAATTGCACAATAATAATCTAATATTTATCTGCTATAATACTAGCATTAGGTTAGTGTCACTTACAATGCTTTTTAGAGATCTTTTCTAAAATTATACGAGAAAGATGAAAGAAAACTCA
The DNA here is from genome assembly GCA_027921565.1 of Artemia sinica. NCBI lineage: Eukaryota > Metazoa > Arthropoda > Branchiopoda > Anostraca > Artemiidae > Artemia > Artemia sinica. The sequence goes on along the minus strand of CM051269.1, from coordinate 20,737,262 downwards.
TCTGTATTTGACAGGCAATCAGAAAAGGCTCCAGTCGGAATTTCTTTGAAGTGTTCAAAAGGAATATGGTATTTAGCATTTTCATTCTTTAGTGCTTTTAAGGCTCGTCGTTTAAGCAACTAAAATATATCTCACACTGAAAAAAAACAACTGAAATTCAGACGTCCCCTAAGCAACGGTTAGAAGCATGGAAACCAGAAACGTTAAAATTTGTGATCGGTTTCGATACTTTTTCATCAAACTTCAAATCTATAGAAAAAAACCTTTAAAGGGAAATTGAAGGCTAAATTTGCTTATTTATACAGCTTAAGCAGTACTAAGTATACGCCTAAACAGCCAAAGCACAAAAAAAAAAAAATGCACTTTTAATAATAAAATAAATGTTGTTTTTTTTTTGTTCAGATTGAAAATAATTCATATAGAAATCGGTGTTTGGCTTTCCGACAAAGGCACAGGACTTACTGCATAAAAAGAAGTATGGTTGACACTGAACCAAATAAAAGATGTGAAATACTTGAAAACCATGGAAAACCATAGCATATATTTAGGCTTGCGACATGAGAACCTTACACGATCTGCTTCTTCATGTGTCGATTGCTGCTGGAAAACTTTCAGATACATTTCAGTTTTTTGAAAATTTCTGTAAAGATCTATGTATTATTAATTGTAAAAAAAATATTTTCCTTAAAAAAGCTTTTCAAACCAAAGTAAAGAGCCAGATTAAATATAAGACTGGTGGAAATAAAGTGATATACTGTAGTACGGTAGTTGAAGAGTAAACCAAAATAAATCAGAATCAATAAACAGCTGAAACCAAAAAAGAACAGAAACTATAATTAGTAATCCAGTTCAACTTGAAACAATAGAAATAACAACAAACAAGAGTAGGGCGAACTACCCCCATGCCTGGTAAGGAACTAAACGTCATTGAGACTTTCCTGAAAATAATTTGTTATTTTGAGTTGTGAGTTTCTATTTATCATAACAACAACAATAACAGAAAAGGGAATCCAATTAGCAGAGATTATTCAAAAGATCTAATGAAATGCGGATTGAAAGTTTCATACTCTTCTTATTGTTTCTATACTGTTCTTATAAACTATTCTTACATTCTTATAAACACTATTCTTATAAAAATTTATATACTATTCTTATAAACATGAATAACTCTTCTTATCTATCTCTCTTCTTATTTATCTTTCTGGGCAATCTGTTTCTTCACAAGGACATTTCTTTTGCTGCTCTAGATTTTAAATTATATCCTTCTAGCTTTTCTATCACTCTATCTTCCCTCTATCTTCGATACTTCTGTCGTTTTTCTTATACTTATTGACATTAGAGTCAATTCAAGAATTATTGGCCTTCAACACTAGCCCTAAGTGATGTATTATTCTGTTAATTAAAAAGAAAGACAATTTTACAATTATATAAAAAAATTCAAATGAATTTACTGAAAAAAATGTTCATTTTCAGCTTAATATACATGTGCTGATAATTATTCCTTGAAGTCTTAATTATTTTTGATTTCTTAAAGGTAAAAAAGTGAAAACATTTAAAATAACTTTTTTCAGTAAAGTACAAATTATGTTCTTGCTTTTAGAAAGCATCGGGTTTAGAGAACCCTACTCAGATTAATTTCTGATCGTTTTGAGTTTGACTTATTTTAATTTCTGTTTATTTTGGGTTTCATTTATTTCACCTACTTCGAATGCCTCCACACATACCTGTGAAAACGATCCATGACTTCGACCCTGTCAAAGCCGGTTGGAAGCGGCCTCGCGGCCGACCGAAAAAACGATAGTCTGACAGCCTGTCCAAGTTCTTGACGACGGCAAATATCAGGTTGAGCGATGTGCAAACGCTTGCCATGGACCGAAGTGGATGGAGGAGGCAGACGTCACTCTCTACGCCGAGCAGCGCCCGGCAGGAGACATAAGTCAAGTAAGTCATTTATTTATTGATGCTGATTTGCGGTAGTTGTATGCTTGGTAGATTATTTGATTCTATTTTGTTCATTTTTGGTTTAATGGAGTTCTTTTCCTTTTTTTTTTTTGAAAAACTTATTTTGTGCAAAAAGTTTTTTTTTTATCAATTTTTGTTCGTTTTTATGTTGACATAGTCTCTTTTTCAGGGAGAAAAACTGAGCCTCTTCTGAAGTTAAAAAACCATCCCTTCCATAAAAACTTTTAATACCCCCTGGACATAACTTACAACCTTACCCTAATTTCTGGGGTCTGTTTCAACCCCAAAAGCCTTGTTATATGATATTTAGACTATTTTGAATAGAATGGCTATCCGAAAATTTCTATTAGACGCATTTCGGGACAATATGACGTGTGTGTAGGGGGGAGAGGGTAGCTGCTCTCTGATCCCTTTGACTCTTAAAAATAGCACCAGAGCGTCTGATTACCCATCCATTGAGCCCCCTTTGAAGTTTATATGACCACACTTTCTATAAACACCCTATATGTCCCAGCGCAAAACTTACAACCCTTGCCCTGAGGGGTGTGGGGATTTTGTATCTTCAAAGACATAGTTTTCAGACTTTTCTGACAAGTTTAACAAAATGGCTATATCATAATTTTGATTAGAAGTGCTTGGGGAAGTGATAGGCGTGGAGGGAGACATGTGCCCTCTGATTACTTTCGACTAATAAAAAGGCAATAGTCCTCTCAATTTCCGATCGAATGATCCTTTTTTGAAGCTTCTACGACAAAAATTTCCACAAAAACGTCATTTGCTACAAGGGCGTTACTTACGACCCTTGTCCTGAGGGCTATGGGGGAAGGATTGTCATCCTCAAAGACCTAATTTCCAGACCTTTCAACAATGTTGAACAAAATGGCCATATCAAAATGTTGATTGGAAATGTTTGGGGAAATGATGGGCGTGGGGGGGGGGGTTGATTCTTGCTCTGTTTAATTTAGACTCTCAAAAAGGGCAATTTTCATTGGATAAGTTTGGAGAAATGGTGGGCGTGATAGGGGTGTTAGTTGCCCTCCAACCACTTTTGACTATTAAATAGGGTATCAGCGCTTTCAATTTCCAAACGAATAAGCCCTTTTTGAAGTTTCTACGACAACGCTTTCCATAAAACCTTATATACCCTCAGGGCATAACTTATAACCCTTGCGCTGAGGGCTGTGAGGAGAGTGTCATTCTCCAAGACATAATTTCCGGACCTTTAAACTATGTTGAACCAAATGGCTATATAAAAATGTTGATCGGAAATGTTTGGGGAAATGATGGGTGTGTGGGGGGGGGGTGATTTTCCCTCCGATTACTTTTGACTATTGAAAATGGCAATAACCCTCTCAATTTCCAATCGAAAGAGCACTTTTTGAAGTTTTTCGATAACACTTTCTATATGACAATATATGCCAGGGCATAACTTACAACCTTAGCCTTGAGGATTGGGGGGGGTTGTCATACTCAAAAGCCATTTTTCCGGACCCTTCAACTACGTTCAACAAAATTGCTATATCAAAATGTTGATCGGAAGTGTTTGGGGAAATGATGGTTATGGGTGGGGGGGGCATTCGCCCTCCGATCACTTTTGACTATTAATAAGGGCACTAACCCTCCCAATTCCCAATTGAATGAGCTCTTTTTGAAGTTTCTACGACAACGCTGGCAAAGACCTAATTTCCAGAACTTTCAACTACGTTGAACAAAATGTCTATCTAAAAATTTTCATTGGAGGTGTTTGGGGAAATTGTTGGCGTGAGAGCTACTTGCCCTCGAATCACTTTCGGCTATTAAATAGGGCACTAGCGCTTTCAATTTCCAATCGAATAAACCGTTTTTGAAGTTTCTGCGACAACGCTTTCCGTAAAACCTTATAGCCCCCAGGGCATAACTTACAACCCTTGCGCAGAGGGCTGTGAGGGGAGTGGCATCCTCAAAGACATAATTTCTGAAATTTTAACTACTATGAACAAAATGGCTATCTGAATATTTTTATTGGACATTTTTAGGGAATAGTGGGCGTGGGAGGGGTGTTAGTTTTCTTCCAATTACATTTGACTATTAAAAAGGGCACTAGCTCTTCGAAGTTTCGAAGTTTCTGAAGTTTCTATGACAGCGCTCCCTATTCAACCTTATATGCCCAAGGGTATAACTTACAACCCTTACCCTGAGGAGTTTTTTTTTTTTGGGGGGGGGGGGGGTATCATCCTGAAAGACATAATATTCAGAACTTTCAACTACGTTGAAAAAAGTACTTCAACTACGTTGGCTATCTCAAAATTTGGATTGGATGTGTTTGGAGAAATGGTGGGCGTGAGAGGGGGGTTAGTTGTCCCTCTAATCACTTTCAACTATTAAAAAGGACACTAGCCCTTTGAATTTACAATCGAATGAGCCTTTTTTCAAGTTTCTACGGCAACGCTTTCAATAGAAACCTTATGTGCCCCCAGGGCATAACTTACAACCCTTTCATGAGGAGTTTGGGGTGGTTGCCATTTTCAAAGACCTAATTTCCAGAACTTTCAACTACTTTAAACAAAATAACTATCTTAAAATTTTGATTGTATTTGTTTGGAGAAATGGAGGGCGAGAGAGGGAGGTTAGTTGCCCTCCAATCACTTTCGAATATTAAAAAAGGCACTAGACCTTTGAATTTCCAACCAAATGAGCCTTTTTTCAAGTTTCTATGACAAAGCTTTCAATAAAAACTTTATATGCTCCCAGGGCATAACTTATAACCCTTGCCCTAAAGACTGCGGGGGGAGTGTCCAGCTCAAAGATATAATTTCCGGACCTTTCAACTACGTGAACAAAATGGCTATCTCAAAATTTTGATTGGATGTGTTTGGGAAAAAGGTGGGCGTGAGAGAGGGGTTAGTTGTCCTTCAATCACTTTCGACTATTAAAAAGGGCACTAGCCCTTTGAATTTCCAATCGAATGAGCCTTTTTTGAAGTTTCTACGACAATGCATTCAATAGAAACCTTATGTGCCCCCATTGCATAACTTACAACCCTTTCCTGAGGAGTTTGGGGCGGTTGTCATTTTCAAAGACCTAATTTCCAGAATTTTCAACTACGTTGAACAAAATTGCTATCTCAAAATTTTGATTGGATGTGTTTGGAGAAATGGAGGGCGAGAGAGGGAGGTTAGTTGCCCTCCAATCACTTTCGACTATTAAAAAGGGCACTAGACCTTTGAATTTCCAATCGACTGAGACCTTTTTCAAGTTTCTACGACAAAGCTTTCAATTAAAACCTTATATGCTCCCAGGGCATAACTTATAACCCTTGCCCTGAAGACTGCGGGGGGAGTGTCCAACTCAAAGATATAATTTCCGGGCCTTTAAACTACGTGAACAAAATGGCTATCTCAAAATTTTGATTGGATGTGTTTGGGAAAAAGGTGGGCGTGAGAGAGGGGTTAGTTGTCCTCCAATCACTTTCGACTATTAAAAAGGGCACTAGCCCTTTGAATTTCCAATCGAATGAGCCTTTTTTGAAGTTTCTACGACAACGCTTTCTATAAAAACCTTATATGCCCCACGGCATAAATTACAACCCTTGCTCCGAGGGCTGTGGGGGAGTGTCCTCCTTAAAAACATAATTTCTATATGAAAATCAACTATGCTGAACAAAATGGCTATTTCAAAATTTTGATTGGATGTGTTTGGGGAAATGGTGGGCGTGGAAGGGATGTTAAATGCTTTCCAGTCACTTTCGACTATTAAAAAGGGCACTAGCCATTTCAATTTCCAACTAAATGAGCCCCTTTCGAAGATGAGCCCCTACGACAACTTCTTCGATACGAAGTGCCCTGGTATGAAAAAAAAATAATGCATTGTGCCAACATCGTTCTTTACTTAGGCAGCGCGATGCCTATGACAAGGGGTATTTGCTTGTTTCTTCCTGCTTCCTGTAGTTCAGTTCGTTTTCCGTTCAACTTGATTAATTATTGTAATTTCTGTTCATTTATTTATTAACAATGATTTCTGTTCATTTTACACTTCATTACTAATATAAACTGTGAATTGAACTAAGCAATACTGGCATAAATAGATCAAACAGTTCGTGGTAACGAACTGTAAGTAAGGAGCGACCCGGCTCAATGGTAACCGAAACTCTAGAAAACGGGTTTTTGATACCAATAGATATATCAAAAGAATCAGATTTCAATGCTGATTTCAAATATATAACTTTCATCAAGTTTAGTGCTACCCATCAAAAGTTACGAGCCTGAGAAAATTTGGCTGATTTTCAAAAAAAGGGGGAAAGACCCCCTAAAAGCTATAGAACCTTAATGAAAATCACACCATCATATTCAGCGTATCAGAGAACCCTACTGTAGAGGTTTCAAGCTCCTATCTACAAAAATGTGGAATTTTACATTTTTTGCCAGAAGAAAGATCACGGATGCGTGTTTATTTGTTTATTTGTTTGTTTTTTTTTTTCCCCCAGGGGTGATCGTATCGACCCAGTGGTCCTAGAATATCGTGGGAGGGCTCCTTGGAACGGAAATTAAAAGTTCTAGTGCCCTTTTTAAGTGACCAAAAAAAATGGAGGGCAACTAGGCCCCCTCCCACGCTTATTTTTTTCCCAAAGTCACCCGATCAAAATTCTGAGATAGCCATTTTGTTCAGAATGGTCAAAAATATGATAAATATGTCTTTTAGGATGACTTAATCCCCCGAAGTTCCCAGAGGGAGGGCTAAAAGTTATGAACTTTACCCAATGTTAACATATAGTATTGGTTATTGGGAAGTACACAGAAGTTTTCAGGAGGTTTTTTTTCTGGTAGTGGGAGGGAAGGGTGGGTCGGTGGTTATGTTGGAGGATCTGTTCATGAAGGAAGTTTTCATGGGGGAAGGGAAATTGCCATGAAGGGGGCGCCGGACTTGCCAGCATTATTTATTGGTTATTGGGAAGTATACAACCATTTTCAGGAAGGATTTTTTCTGGAGGGGGGGGGGGCTAGACGAGGGGGTTAATCCGGAGAATATTTCCGTGGAGGATGTTTCTTTGGGGTAAGGGAAATTTCTATGAAGGGGGCGCCGGATTTCCAAGCATTATTTAAAAAACGATCAGAAATTAAATAAAAAAAAAACAAGTTTTTTCAACTGAAATGTAAGAAGGAATATTAGAACTTAAAACGAACAGAAATTATAACGTATGTGAGGGGGTTCTCCCCCAAGTCAATACCTCGCTCTTTACGCTACAGTTTTTTTTTAGTGCTTTCAAAAGAGCTATCTATTCTAATTAAACGGCCTTTGTGATTCAGGGGTTTGTGAATCAAATTTTTTTTTAACTTTTAGCGTAAAGAGCGTGGTATTGACTAAGGGGAGAACCCCTTCATATACGTAATAACATATACGTAATAAAAAAAACAATAAAAAAACAAGCGATACGGCTCAATAGTAATCGAAACTTTTAAAAACGGAATTTTGATGTCAATAAATGTATCAAAAGAATGTGTTTATAATGCTGATTCTAAATATATAAATTTTATTAAGTTTAGTATTACTCATCAAAGGCTACGAGCCTGAGAAAATTTACTCGATTTTTTAAAGAGGGGGGAAACATCCCCTGCATTAACTAAAAAACGATCAGAAATTAAATAAAAAAAACAAGTTTTTTAAACTGAAAGTAAGGAGCGACATTAAAACTTAAAACGAACAGAAATTATTCCGTATATGAAAGGGGCTGTCCCCTCCTCAACGCCTCGCTCTTTACGCTAAAGTTTTTTATTGTTTTAAAAAATAAAGTTGTGAGACAGAGTCAAACTTTAGCGTAAAGAGCGAGGCGTTGAGGAGGGGACAGCCCCTTTCATATACGGAATAATTTCTGTTCGTTTTAAGTTTTAATGTCACTCCTTACTTTCAGTTTAAAAAACTTGTTTTTTTTATTTAATACTTAAAAATTCGATCACCCCTGGGGAAAACTTATGTAATCTTTGCTCTTTCAATATATATAAATGTGACGCCACTCGCATGGTTTTTTTTTCTCGCTGGATGTCAATTCCTCTTTCGTGTTGATCCTTCAATGACACCAAAATATCTTCAATTTTTTTAAGCTAACGTGCATATCTTATAAAACTGTTCGAATATTCCAAGGGGTTTTAAGGATTTTTTTTTGCAATTGGTATTTAGAATGAGTCATAATTTTTGTACCCAGACAAAATAAGCTTATTTTTTGCCTTCATTTAATAGAATTCTTACATGAGGATTTTCTCAAGAAGAGTCCTGTAGACGTATGACGTCATTACATGAAAAGTGTGTCTCCTAAATTAGAGGTCTAAGCGATTTTTGTCAAAGTCGTGTCCTATTTATATCGTGTTTTCAGGACAGAAGATCCCAGATAGCCAATTTAAAAAAAAATGGAGCTGTTTTCAAGGAAAAGTTATAAATACATACACACTTGCTCGTTAAAACAGAGTAGATATAAGGATCTCCCTATACCAGTCGTCCTAATCTATAACACTTTGATGGATGTTATTGCGATTCACACACTGTTTAGCCAAAAAGTAAATCGGTTCATTGTTGCTCGAACCTAAATCAAAGAAAGGTTTTCCTTCTGTTTTTGTAGAGGACCACAGCTTGTCAATGGTGCAGGATTGACACCTTGTAGCAGTTTTAAGTACATTGTAATGACAGGCGCTTGTTCCTAAGTAGCGCTGTTTGTTCATTTAGCCAACATCGGGGAAGGGCCTGCCTTACTCTTTTGAAAACAAAGTACGGGTCTAGACTCAAGATGACTAACGACTTTTCTTTATTTACAAATTTAATTAAGAATAAAGTGCACAAATGAAGTTTAGTTCAGTCTCATTTCAATATAATTCATTAATAAGACAGTCTACTTTATATTCTATCTTAAATCATTCGTCCTTCCCGTCTCGGGTGTTAATGTCCTCCTGTGTTTCGTATGAGGGTCCTGTATGATTTACCCCAAAGAACAGAATGGACAAGAGGCTTCATCATTCCGTGAACTGAGTTTTTAAGGAAAATTGGGACCAAACGTGGTTTCCTTATTTTTACTCAACAAACTTAAAAAAAGGATATACAAACACATAACGGTGTAATAGAGGCAAAACCTGCAAATTTTTACAGAACTCTTGCAGGAAAATCTTCACCCTATGACTCCGTCAAGTTGTCTCAGGAAATGTAGCCCATAAAAGCACCCATAGACTGCAAAGAATCTGTACGAAGCTATGACTAATATTTCTAGCAATGAGCCCATGTTTAAGTCCAATAACAATTATCTTATGACAACAAACTAGGGAAGCCCGTTGATCATGAGCCCCTTGAAAATCAAGTTGTATCATTGAATGCAGCAGCCCTACCTTCGAGGGAGGAAAGTAGCGCTTGCAAAATGTATGACAGCAAAACATTATCAAAAGTAAAAGCAGAACCAATTAAATTCGATAATAAACATATAGGCACTCCAAACCAGGCTACCGAAGCTAATGCGTATGTGGTCATTTTAATAGAAACTAAAGTTCAACAAAGTGAAAAGAATTCAAACCATCGGCTGAAATCAGTAGATAACCACAAAACTAAAGTCCATAATCAGCCATCTAGTCTGTCAAATGCGTCAGTGACTGAGAAAAACAGTACCAATAAAGCTTAAAATGACATACTTATGCTTAAGTATACGTTTAAATCTTCAACATGAAAGTAAACAAGTTGAAAACAACAAAGCAGCCAATTTCTACGCACCTCCTCGTAATAAAAAAAAAACGTAATAAAAACGTATTGACAAAAGTGCGGAATATGCAACATCAGACGAAAAAGTTAAATACTTGTGCAACTACACACAAGATCGTTGTCTGAATCCTTATAATCATATCGAACTGAAGCCAAAATACGAATCCGTAGAGACAAAAGATGAAAGCAAACGAGTAGATGCGTCTAATAATGCTACTAATGCTTGTTTATCTCCTAATAGATTAAAATGAATCGAGAAAACTCGAAATCTCAAAAGTGAAGAAGAGAACAAAGCACCATTCAAAAGACGGTAATCCTGGTGCAATTATGCACGAGATCAAAATATCTCAAATATAGTTGAAAGTTTCATCTGATAGTTGAAACTTTCAACTGATAGTTGAAACTATAGTTGGAACTTTTAAAGGGTATAGTTTAACTTTTCAGAGAATTTTTGAAAAAGATTTTTAAAGTCGATCTAAAGACATTATTTTACTCCCAGTCGTCAAAACCGCCTATTTGCAATATTTCAGGAATGGTTAATTGCATTTAGTTGAAACTTACAGGCTACAACCTTACAGGCAACATACAAGCTTACAACACAGGCAACTTATAGTCGGGGAGCCAAAGTTGAAAAAGTCGTCAAATAACGATTTGTAAAAAACATTTTGGTACATGAGTTCTGACTTTTGGAAACGATGTTTTTGAACATGCTGATTCCATTTATTTCGGGAATTGCGACCACCAATGTGCGCTTCATAGTTTAATATGAGGTCAAAGTTTCGACTCAATCATCTATGGTAAACAATTTAAAACTTAACTTGTTCAGTGTTAAGTAGATGACACTGCATCATTCTCGTGGCTTTGTTATGGTTATCTTTACTGCCATCTGCCATGCTGGTGCAAATTGATGGTTAAAAAGCTAATTAACTCGATTATCTGATCCTCAAAGGTTTGTTTTTACCAGTATTTCACTTTTTATTGTTTCGCCTCGTCTTTCAGGAATCCTTGGTATATAAATTTATAATGCATAGGCTAGAAGTCTTACCAGTTTTGGGGTCAAAGGATAGTTAGAGGCTTACTTAAGTGGTTTAAAAGTAGGGTAAAGGTGCAGATTAGTTCCCCCTGATAAAAGCAACTTGTTTCTTACTATTATTCAGTAAATTATAGGGGTGTCCACGGGAAGGGTTTTACGAGGTGCTTGGCTCTTTTGTGAGCTAGCCTAGGTGGTACAGGTTTTTTTCAAGCATATTCAAGCAAAGGTGGTACACTGACAATACTTGGCTGTCTTCTCTTTCCTTTTTTGTGTGTCAAGAATCTAACTATTTACCATTGCTCTTCAAGTCACTAACTTTATAGCGCATCCAGACTATCCGCTTTCTGGAAAAATGGGATGGAAATCCGGAAAAAGGAATAGCCCTCCAGACTTGGCGGTTTTTAAAAAAATATCGGTACAAGTTTATCAGCCATCCTTATCAAATCTGTTTTTCTGAGCCAAAACCTATAGAAAACACATAGAAGCAATTTTAGAGCCTCAGTTAGACAATTTACCTTTTTTCTATTTTAAACCACATCAGACAACTATTTTTATTTATCACTTATCATGTTTAACCGTCTCCTTCTTCTGTCATTTTTTCCAGAAAAGCTGTTCACACTACAGTCTCCCGTCCCATTTTTCCATTTTCGGACCCTCTGATCCTTCCTGCCCAGAAAACGGAAAAAGGGGATGGAAGACCTGTCCACATTTCCAGATTTCCGTCCCATTTTTCAAGAAAGCGGATAGTCTGGACGTGCTATTAGGTGGCACAAAAAAATTTTAGGCTAGGTGGAAGAAGGTTTGGTGGTACCTTCTTTTTGGCCAATACTATGCTGCAATGCCCAATACTATGCCACAAAGTTGTAAAATTGTTCAATGGAGCATTATTATTATTATTTAGGGCGGACTCAAATGGGTTGAGACTCAGGCCTCCAAGGCCCATTGCCTCTACAATGGAGCATTAAGAATTGTCATTTTCCATCTTTTGAGGGACCAAGACTGAATATGAGTATGCTTTACAGAGGCGAAAAAATTGAAATTTAGCACTAAGAAGTGTCTTTTTTCTTCCATTTTGGACTTCTTATCACTGCTGGAGGGGGGGGGGGGGCTTTAATTACTTTCTGGTTTGAAGATTTTTTTTCACCAGGTCCTTCCACTGCTTATAGCGTCCTATTATAGACTATAATAGTCTGTAGATACTGGAAAATGGATCGGTTATATATCATGAAGAAAATCTTGAATTTTTTTTTTCTAAGGTTACCATTAGTACCGTACTAAATTTCTTCTCTATTTGGCAGGATAGCATGGAATCATTTGCCAGAAAAAAATTAGATGCTCTATATAGCCCCCCCCCCCAAAAAAAAAAAAAAAATATTATGCAAAATCTGCCAAACCGATGGAAAAGGACAGCTTCCCACTGTTAGTGATATAAAACGTGTCCGAGAACTTCTATTGACCAGATGCAAGTGCAATGCTAAGTACCATGCTCTAAGAAAGGACTGTCAGCAACCAAACTTCTTACAAAAAAGGCTTGCTTGGCATAGAACGTACTTTTGCTAACCCTGTAGAAGAACTAGAAGCAGTTAAAAAAGTTCTGCTGAATGTTGGTAAAAATCCAGGATCACCAACTGACATGCTAAAAAAAAAAAAATACTTCAGCATGAACTCCTCCAGTATTCCCCGGCATTGTTCGAAGCGCAATCCGAGGGATTCCGATTAAGAACAGGAAAGAAATCTGATCTGATAAACTTTATATAAGGGTTGTCTTGCCTAGATTCTAAGGCCTGCTCTTTGCCAGTGTTTGATGTCAATTCGAGGCTATCTCTCATTCTGGACTTTATACCGCTCTTAAGGACTATGACTCCGTCAAGGGATGAGACATTGTCTGATTTTTCAAGAAGGTTGATGTGCAAGGTTTTTACTCAGCTCCCAGAAAATCTATGCCAACTGCATGTGGTTTCTGACCGGTATGATGGAATTTATGGAATCAAGGACCCAACCGGCTCACCAGTGTGCTTAAAAGACAGTAGTGGCTGCCATAGACGAAGAGGTGAGCTGAGTTTGAAGTTCAGTACCATAAATAGTGACAGCATCAAACTCGGTGATTCCTGGCAATCAATTCTTAGAAGTTCTTCCTGCAAAGCTAACTTGGTGGCTTTTATTTATGAGTTTTGGAGCAATGTTGGAAGTAAAAGTAAGAACTTTGATATTATACTTGCTGGATGTTTCCCTGATCGTCGACATGTTGGGATATTGCCCCCCAACAGAAAAGGATCCCTGGAACCTTTGCCTCCTCTTAGTCTTGAGCTTGCAAGCACACATGAAGAAGCAGACATGCCTGTAGCAGTCCATGTTGCTTCCAGCTTTAGGAATGGAAGTTCTTCTGTTATTGTTTGGGCCAATGACACAAATATTCTGGTGATACTTTTGCAACACTCCTCTACGCTGTTAGCTACGAAAGAGAACAAAAAGGAGCTATTCCTCCAATTTCCTGACAGAATTTTCCCTGTGCACGAGCTAGCTATTTCTATTCCACGGGACTTTATTGACAGCATTGGACTTCTACACTGCCTTAGTGGCACTGACACGACGAGCTTTGCATATTCTGTGGGGAAGAAGACATTTATGAAAGCAGCTTTGAAATTTGATCTTATAATGAAGCTGTAGTGCTTGGAGCAGGATTTTTTTTTTTTTTTTTTTTTTTTTTTTTTTTTTTTTGGTGTTTAACGATCGCCTAATGTTTTGGCTAATGTTTTGGAATTAACGATCGCCTAATGTTTGGCTAGGTATAAAAGAGACAACTACAATATTCTAATAGAAAGCTGGACTTATTCTGAGTGAAATAGAAAAATCAACGAACTTAGTTGCAAAAAACCACCAAGCGCACCTTTGGCGCTTATATTCCCGAGATGTTCATAATCAGCATGGTCGATTTAGTCTAAAACCTCTCTTAAATCACTTGTCCCCCTCAGATTGCTATTTTGTCAGATTTTCAACTTTGGCTCCCCGACTATTACAAACTTACAGGCAATGTTAAGGAGAATGTTAGAATACATCAATTGGCACTAATTAGAACAAATAAATTAGAATGTGACATTATAATCCTTAAGCCGAAAACATGGAAAACTGGAAAAATATTCATTATATTGAAAAATAACAAACATTAACCAATCCAAAACAGCCAGAAGTAAATTTTTAAAAGAATTTTCAGCAAAAGAAGTTTTCAAAGAAAAGTAAAGAGTCATATTAAACTTAATGCTAGCAGAAATAAAGTCTTGTAGTAATTCAACCTCAAACGACCAGAACTTACTATGAAAGAATAGATCAAACCCAGAACCAGCCAAAACTAAAATAAATGATCTTACAAACATGATTCATGTTTCACTTACAGTTGATTCACTTACAAACTATCTTAAAAAAGACAGTAGATATTATACAGATGAAAAAAATATCTTAAAATGAATAAAGATCGTGTCTAATACTTCCTTCTCCCTCCCTTAACCATAAAATTTCTAAGGCCTGGTATGCCATTTACGTCTTACTGAAAACAAAATGTACTACGAATTTTTAATTTATATATATATATATATATATATATATATATATATATATATATATATATATATATATATTATATATATATATATATATATATATATATATATATATATATATATATATATATATATATATATATATATACGTATAAATTGACAAATAGAAAAAAAAATATATTGACATAAAATCTTGGATTGCTAAGAGTTTCAGGGACTAATATCATTATTAAACATTCAGATTATTTTCATTCGATATATTTTCATTTCATTGGTTTAACCTCACGATTCTTTGTTCTTCACTTTCATATTTGACACGTTCTGATTCTTGCTGTCGCTTGTAATTCTTGCTGCCGCTTCTAACCGCACATTTTTTTTGTTCTCTCTGTTACATTTCTTTTACCCACATATCTCTTTGCTCTTCAATTTCATTTTTGATTCGTTATAATTTTTGCTATTACATGTCTTGTGACCACATATTTATTTGCTATTCACTTTCGTTTTTGCCTCGTAATTCTCGTTGCCACTTATCTTTTAGACCCATATTTCTTGGTACTTCCATTTCGTCCTCTGGTACTATGTAACTGCTTAAAACGTGTTTTGTAAATGGCCTCATTACATTTGGGGTTTTATGCTTAGCCATGTTTCTTTTGTAATTTCGCAGGCGTAATAAAACAGTTCAGGGTAACAATTCGCAAGTAAGGAGCGACTCGGCCTAAAAGTAACAGAAACACTAAAAAACAGAATTTTGATAACAATAGATACATAAAAAATTGGCTTTTTATACTGATTCTAAACATATATAATTCGTTAAGTTTAATATTATGTAATTCGACCAAGCAAGCAGCAGCCTCCAAATGAATTAACTTTGTTTGCTAAGCTTTCTTCGGGAAAATGGAGGCCTTCAAAGTGAATACATACAACGTTGAAGGGTCCAAATGACTTGAAATTAACAATTGTGTAGTTTAAGGCATCTTTGTAGGTTTGAACTGGGTTTTGCACCATTTTTTTGGCATCAAAGATTGCATTGGCGTTGCTCTTCTAACGTAACATTTCTTTCTTCTTCACTTTCATTTTGACTTATTCTGAGTTTCGTTGCCACTTGTCTTCTAACAGTACAATTCTTTCTTCTTCACTTTCATTTTTGAAACGTTCTGATACTCGCTTTCGTGTGTCTGCTAATTGGACAATTGGTGTCACTTATAATTCTCGCTTCCGCTTATCTTCTAATCACATATCTCTTTGTTTTTCACTTTCGTTTTTAACCAGTTGTAAGTCTCGCTGCCACTTATCTTTTAATCGCATATTTCTTTATTATTCTCTTTTGTTGTTGACTCGTTGTAATTGTCGTTTTCGCAAGTACTCTAACCACATATTTCTTTGTTCTCCATTTTCGTTTATCATTATTTCAGATATTTTGTCAATGCTCTTTGCCTTTGTTGGTCGGACTGTGTTTGTAGTATTTAATGGTCTAGGTTGCTCATTTTCTCCCACCGTTATTTTAAATTTCTCAGGTCGTCCTCTTGATCTGGTCTCATTTTATGGTCTAATTAGTTCATTTTGAGCAATCGTAAATTTACGTTTTCACCCTCTAAGTATTACTAAACTGCTTAAAACGCCTTTTGTAAATAGACTGATTTTGCTTGGTATTTTATACTTAGCTATATTCCTTTTGTAATTCTATATGCGTCATCAAGCAATTTACGGTAACGAACTATAAGTTAGGTGCGATTCGGCCAAATAATAACCAAAACTTAAAAAAACGGAATTTAGGTAATAATAGATAAAAAGAAAGAATTGACCTTTTATACCGATTCTAAATATGTAAAACTCATTAAGTTTAATGTTACCCATCAAAAGCTAATAGCCTAAATACTTTACCTGATTTTCGAGAAAAAATCAGGTTTTGCTGATTGAAAAGATGATTAAACTTTCCTACGAAGTGGCTTGTTAAAAAAAATGACAATAATAATAATTATAATAATACAGAGAGCCCAATTTAATGTTTACTAAGGCAGCGTAAAGGTTTCCTTAAGTAATCACAGCCATGATACTGACATAACTCTCTGTTATGGTGGCCTAGAGCAGCAATACGGCATAATCAGTCGTTATTTTCACCTTGGTTGCATTATCCAAAGCAATCCTGAAAAAAAATCTAGCCCACAGAATGTGGGCTATGCAGGTCTATTATGTGGTAGCCTATTTTCTTCGTGTGTTTTTCGAGGTATTATTTTTTGTCTCCATATATTTTCTGTTTTGTTTTGCAAAATTCGTCAGTCAGTTTTTTTATTTTCTTCCTAACAAGTTTTTCTTCCTTGCCGACGTGAACTCGGGTAGACCTCCTGATTTATGTAAGTTGGAAGACTTTTATCAAATAATGAAGTAAACGGGAATCGTAATCGTACAGGTTTTAGTATAGATTTTGCTCTACTAGAAAATGAAAGTTTAGATCTCTCACATCGATTTGATGGTGAGATAATGAGAGGTAATGATTGTCAGATTTTTCAATGTGATGAATATCCAAATCCCATTACTATTTTACAGATTCAGACATACCAGAATCCTCTATTTCGTCTCATTTTCTATGGTTCAACTCAACTGTCAAGGGCTATGCTCTTCGATAAGTGATATTCAGCTTATAAGTGAAGTTGCCCAGCCTAAATGTTTTGTTTGTGGGAAATGTTTCTAAACTAACAGGCGTCTACTCTGGTTAATCTTCTAAATAATCATTCAGAGTTCCTTCATCGTAAGGAGAAGAATAAAGGGGGACTAGTATTTTACATAAGTGATTCTCTACACTCCTTTCGTAAAGAAAACTTGACGACTAATACAGAAGGGGTTTTTGAGTCTGTTTTTATTGAAGTAAATGTAGCTCATAATAAAAAGGTGTTAATTGGTTAGATATACCGCCCTCCTTCTGAGTAAATCCCGGAATTTTTTGCCCATCTGGAAAGTATTTTTGAGAGGATACCCCAAATAAAATTTATTGAGATATTCTTGATCGGTGATTTTAATATAGATCTTGGTCTTCTGTTAAAAAAAAGATGATGATGATGGCTGCATTCGGATTATACCTGTCTATTAATATTCCGACGCGTGTGTCGCAAATGTCTCATACGATAATTGACAATATTTTTTGTTCCAGTTTCCCGACTTCTGCTGTTGTTTTAGTTTCAGATATGTCTGACCATTACCCCAGTTTGGCATCATATTCAGTTCAAGAACATGAAATTTTAAGTAACCAGATTAACTAAAATTTGAAGTTTTTGAATTTATCGGATGACAATATAAAACTTTTTAAAGAGGCAGTGGGCAAAATAGATTGCCCACTTCCCGTTGTTTCAATGATATCACTTTCCAGCTGTTTCATTGTATTGTTATGGAAAAGATAGAAGAATGCTGTGAAGAGTACGCAATTCCAGGAAGTCCCCCCCCTAGCGTCCGTGGGTTTCTATAAGTCTTCTTGGTTGTATAAACAGGAACATGAGAATGTGGAAGTATTATTTAAGCGAAAGAACAAAATATTCACTAGAAGAAAATAAAAAATATAACAACTTGCTTCGTAAAATTCTTAGAAATGAAAAAGAAAAGTATTTTTGTAATAAATTAATTAAAAGAAACTTTACGAAACAGAAGTTTTCTAAAGAAAAGTAAAGGCCATATTAAACTTAAGATCAGAAGAAATAGAAAACTTCAATAAATTAAACTCAAAACGACCAGAAATTACTATTAAAGAATAAATAAAACCCAAAACGAACAGAAATTAAACAAACAATCATAGCAAAACAATATATAACAGGTACTATTATAAATGAATAAATATATCTTAAAATGAGTAAAGCCTACGTTGAATATGAAAATCAAGCTTAAAATGAACAAAAATATTTTGCTATTGAAGCATAAATGAAACCCAAAATGAACATAAATTAAATAAACAATCATAGCAAACAAACATACAATAGGTACTAATATAAATGAGCAAATAAATCTTATAACGAATGAAACTTAAATTGAATATGCAAATTAGGCTTCAAACGAACAAAAATCTCTACAAACAAGAGTTTGGGTTTTGCCTCCTTCTGTCACTGTAAAATTCTAAAACCAACTGCGTCATTAGCGCTTTATTGAAAACAATGTGTCTGGAACAGTCTTGAAAAGTGCAAATAAAATCAAACTGAATGTTTGATGTATAATGCTATTAATAGTTGAAAGATCATCAGTTCAAATTTTTTTTTTAACTGTAATTTTATTTTCATTTTCAATGCTGCAGCAATTGGAAAAGAAAATATTTGTAATATAATTCATTTTCAATGAAATACCAATGACGTGGTAGGCTTTAGACTTTCACAGTTAGGGGAGTGGGAAGTATCCAAACTCTTGTTTGAAGTGAAGCTATATTTGTCTTGAACAGTCTTGGAAAGAACTAATAAAATTAAACTGAATATTTACTATATAATGATATTAATTGCTGAAAACTTATCAAACCAAAATTAAATTTTACTCTAATCTTTATGTTTATTTTTAATGTTGCAATAAGCACAAAAAGAAATATTTGTAATATAGGCCTAATTCGTTTTCAGTAAAGCGCCAATGACGCAGTAGGTTTTAGGATTTTACAGTGAGAGGAGGAGGTAAAACCCAAACTCTTGTTTGTTGTGATTTTTGTTCGTTTCAAGTTTGATTTGCATATTCAATTTAATTTTCACTCGTTTTAACATTTATTTGCTCATTTATATTAGTATCTATTGCATGTTTGTTTGCTATGCTAGTTTATTTAATCTATGTTCGTTTTTGGGTTTATATTACTATTATACAATTGCAAAATATTTTTGTTCGTTTTAAGCTTGATTTGCATGTTCAACGTAAGCTTTACTCGTTTCAAGATTTATTTATTCATTTATATTAGTACCCGTTGTAAGTTTTTTCGCTATGACTGTTTATTTAATTTATGTTCGTTTTGGGTTTTCTTTAGAATTGGGTTGCCTTTAGTTTTCTTTAGAAAACTTCTTTTTTGGAAAGTTTCTTTTTAGTTAATTTCTGTTCATTTTTGATTGCCAAAGTATCAAGCTTCTGGAAATTTCCTATTTCAAAATAATTTTTTAGTCCAAAATAAATTAACAGTTTTGGCAAGAATTAATAAAAATAAACTGAATATTTGATATATAATGATATTAATTGACTAAAGCTCACCAGCTCAAGATTTTGTTTCACCCAGGGCCGGATTTAAAGCTTTGACGCTTCTAGGCCCAAGCGTTTCTTCCGCTTCGTTTTTGCAAGAATTTCAGGGAAATCCCTAAGACTTTGGGAATAGTGAAAGCCACAGGGCCTAGTGGGCCTATTGGTAAATCCTGGTTTGGTTTCAATGCAGTTTTCATTTATTTTCAATGTTGTAGTAAGTACTAAAGAAGATATTTTAATATAATTCCTTTTTGTAAAGCGCCAAATACGCAGAAGGCCTTGTACTTTTACCGTTAGGCAGTAACCATACTCATTTTTGTAGTAAAGATACCATTCAGTAGAAGTGTATAACCCCTACTCCCTGAAGACGACCACGGTCTAACAACCAATCCTTAATGAAATTCTTACTTGTCTTTGAATTCTGTTCTACCGGTTATTATAATAAAAAAAAAGATAAACTAATTTTGCAGAATGTTTTGGCACTTAAGTAAGAGAATGATAATTCTAGTTAAGAGAATGGGTTATTTAAGTATGAGAATGATACTTTTACCGTTAGGGAAACGGAAAGTAGCCTTACTCTTGTTTGTAGTGAAGACACCATTCATTAGAAGTACACAACCCCTAATCCCTGAAGACGACTGCAGTCTAACGTGGTCTAGCCCGATTCTGAGGGGGGGGGGGTTATCCCTGGAGTTTTTGTTATATTATCTTTGGTTTATTTTGAATAAAATAGTTATATAAAAAATCCAATTGGACGCATTTGGGGAAAACAAGGCTGGGAGGCGGAGATACTAGTCACAAACGGATCTCTTTTGACTCTTAAAAGGGGAATTAGAAATTTCAATTTCTAATCATATGAGTCCCCTCCAAATTTTATACGACCACCTTTTCAATGAAAACCTTATATGTCCCCGCAGGATAAGTTACAACCCTTCCCCGGGCTCTGGGGAGGGGGGAGGGTATGTTGACAACAAAGTTTTGTTATCTGATCGTTGGACTATTTCAAGCAAACTAGCTATCTCGAAATTTTCATTGAATACATTTGGGAAA
The DNA here is from genome assembly GCA_027921565.1 of Artemia sinica. NCBI lineage: Eukaryota > Metazoa > Arthropoda > Branchiopoda > Anostraca > Artemiidae > Artemia > Artemia sinica. The sequence goes on along the minus strand of CM051269.1, from coordinate 20,716,781 downwards.
AAGAGGCTGTGTCTTTGTGTGTGTGTGTGTGGGGGGGGGGGGGGGGGGTATATGCCCTCCGTTCACTTTTGACTCATAAAAATGTAACTAGAACTTTCAAGTTCCAATCAAACGAGCATCTTTTGAAGTTTATACGAGCCCTTACATAAGAACCTTATACGCCCCCGGGACATAATTTAAAACACTTGCCCCCGAGATCTGAGGGGTTGTGTTGACCCTTGAGTTTTTGTTATCTGATGTTTGAACTACTTTTAAAAAAATGTCTATCTCAAAGTTTGTATCGGATGGGTTTGGGGAAAAAGGGCGGGATGGGTCTAGTTGCCTTCGGATCTCTTTCAACTCGTAAAAAGTGTACCAGAACTTTCAATTTCCAATAAAATGAGCCCTCTATGAATTTTACGAGTATCCCATCCATAAGAACCATATATGCCCCCAGGGCTTAAAATACAACGCCAGACCCCGGGGGGGGCTGTGTCGACACCAGAGTTTTTGTTACATGACCTTTGAACTATTTGTAACAAAATGGCTATCTCAAAATTTGTATTTGATGCATGTGGACAAAAGAACGGTGGGTGGGGGGGGGGGGGCTAGTTGCCCTCCGCTCTCTTTTAACTCTTAAAGAGTGAACTAGAACTTTCAATTTCCAATCAAATGGGCCCTCTGTGAAGTTTACAAGAGTATCCCTTAATTAGGAACCATATATACCGCCAGGGCATGACTTACAATGCCAGCCTCAGGGCCCTGGGGGGTGAGTCGACACCGAAGTTTTTGTTATTTGACCTTTGAGCTATTTTAACAAAATTGCTCTTTCAAAATTTTATCGGATGCATTTGGGAAAAAGCGTAGGGAAAGGGGGGCTAGCTGCCCTTCGATCTCTTTTTACTTTTAAAAAGTGCACTAGAACTTTCAATTTCCTTTCAAATGAAACCTCTCTGAAGTTTGTATGAGCATCCTCTCATAAAAACCATATATGCCCCCAGGGCATAACTTACAACGGCTGCCCCTGGGCCTGGGGGGTTGTGTCGAAACCCCCTCCCCCAGGGGGTTACATGATACTTTTACCGTTAGGGAAAAGGACCATAGCCATACTCTTGTTTGTAGTGAAGAGACCATTCATTAGAAGCACATAAGCCCTACTCCCTGAAGACGACCACGGTCCAGTCGGATTCTGGGGGCTGTTTTATCCCTGGAGTTTTTGTTACATTATCTTTGTTCTATTTTGAACAAAATGGTTATATAAAAATTCAACTGGATGCATTTGGCAAAACAAGGTTGGGAGGGGAAGGGGCTAGTCACCATCGGATCTCTTTTGACTCTTAAAAGGGGAATTATATCTTTCAATTTCTAGTCATTTGAGTCCCCTCCAAAGTTTATTCGACCACCTCTTCCGTAAATACCTTATATGTCCCCGCAGCGTAGATTACAACCTTCCCCGGGCTCTGGGGGGGGGGGGGTCATATTGACAACAAAGTTTTGTTATCTAATCGTTGGACTATTTCAAGCAAACTGGCTATCTTGAAATTTTCATTGAATGCATTTGGGGGAAAAAGGTTGTGTGTGGGGGGTGGGCGGGGTATATTCCCTCCGTTCACTTTTGACTCATAAAAATGTAAATGAATTTTCAATTTCCAGTCAAATGAGCCACATTCGAAGTTTATACGACCACCTTTTACAGAAGAACCTTATACGCCCCGGGATACAACTTAAAACGCTTGCCCCCAAGATCTGAGGGGTTGTGTCGACTTTGAAGTTTTTGTTATCTGAATTTTGAACTATTTTAAAGAAATGGCTATCTCAAAATTTGTATTGAATGGCTTGGGGAAAAAGGGTGGAGGGGGGGGGCTTGTTGCCCTCGTGTCTCTTTGGACTCTTAAAAAGTGAGCTAGAACTTTCAATTTCCGATAAAATGAGCCCTCTAAGAAGTATATACGATCGTCCCTTCAATAAGAACCATTTATGCCCGCAGGGCAAAACTTACAACTCCTGCTCCCGGGCCCAGGGGGAGGGGCTGTGTTGACACCAGAGTTTTGTTATATGACCTCTGAACAAGTTTTAACAAAATGGCTATCTCAAAATTTTTATCTGATGCATTTGACGAAAAAAGAACGTTCGGGGGGCAAGGGGGGGGGGGGGCAAGGCTAGTTGCCCTCCAGTCTCTTTTAAATTTTAAAGAGTGAATTAGTACTTTCAATTTCCAATAGAATGGACCCTCTCTGAAGTTTATACGAGCATCACTTCATTAAGAACCATACATACCGCCAGGGCATAACTTACAACGCCTGCCTCAGGGCGCTGGGGGTTTTGTCGACACCGAAGTTTTTGTTATCTAACCTTTGAACTATTTTTAACAAAATGGCTGTCTCAAATTTTTATCGTATGCATTTGGGGAAAAAAGGGCATAGGGGGGGAGGGGGGTAATTACCCATTGATCTCTTTTTACGTATAAAAAGTGAACTAGAACTTCCAATTTACATTCAAATGAGTGCTCTCTAAAGTTTGTACGAGCATCCCATTCATAAGAACCATATATGTCCCCAGGGCATACCTTACAACCCCTGCCCCCGGGGGTTGTGTTGACACCGGAGTTTTTGTTATCTGACCTTTGAACTGTTAAAATAAAATGGATATCTGGAAAATTTTATCTTACACATTTGGTAAAAAAAGGGGCGTCCAGGGGGGGAGGGGTACCTGCACTTTGAACACTTTTGACTATTAAAAAGTGGACTAGAATTTTCAATTTCCAATCAAATTAGCCTTCTCTAAAGTTTATACGAGCATCCCTTCAATATGAACCACCTATGCCCCTAGGGAATAACTTACAACGCCTGCGCCGGGGCCCTGGGGGGTTGTGTGAACACCAGATGTTTTGTTATCTGCCCTTTGAACTATTTTGAACAAAATAGCTATCTCAAAATTTTTATCTGATGCAATTGGGGAAAAAAGGGCGTGGGGTGCTATTTGCCCTCCGATCACTTTTGACTCTTAAAAAGGGCAGTAGAACTTCTGATTTCCAATCGAATGAGCCCCCTCCAAAGCTTATATGTCCATGTTTTCCATATGTAGTACCTCTGGGAGAAAATTATAATAATAACAATAATAATAAAACATTGGATCCGTATGACCTTTACTATAGGCAACGCTACAGCGTTGCCTCTGATTCCAGATTGTGGGAACAATGGTTAGAAAATAGGGAGTGTTATAAAATCGCCTGGTTCTAAAAGTTTTGAGATACCAAAAAAACTGATCCAAAAGGGTGTAGCTATAGAAAGTGAAAGTGAAATTGCAGGGGTTTTATCATCTTTGTTTAGTGATCTTGGAAGGGAAACGATAGATGAAGTTCCGGTCTCTCGTCACAGCTATGAACATATTCTTCCTCTTTCGTGTTGGGATTTGATGCGGTTCGTTCCAGTTTCTGATTATGATGTTGTGAATATAATTCAGAATTTGAAAAGCAGTTTTTCATCAGGACGTGATGGAATTAATGCCAACATTGTTAAGAAAATGCTCAAGTTCTGGTTGAACCACTTACTTTTTTGTTGAACCTTTCGTATGAGACATGTACTTTTCCGGATGATCTAAAGAAAGCGAGAGTAATTCCTCTTTTTAAAGGAAGAGATTCGTCAGATGCATGGGCAACGAAATTTTACAGGGCTTTGCAGGTGACACAGTTATTGGATGTGCTAATGGTGATTTTGCGGCACTTGTTTATCGACAGCAACAGACAATGGAGCGTGTTTACTTGTAAATAGATGCTAAAAAGATGACTATAAATTTTAAGAAATCCCAAGTTTTGCTTTTTTACGAGTAGGAAAGCTCCAGCCTTATTTCAAAGGTCTCCAAACAACTGGAGGCATTTTTCTGAGTCCATAAAATGGATTTCTTAAGTATCTGGGTGTGTGCATTGATGAAAATGTTTCTTTCAAACAACATTCGACAGCGGTGGGCCTAAAAATTTCTACAAATATGGGAATATTAAAAACATAATGTAATTTTTTCCTGTTAAGATCCTTCATCTTCTTTATTTTTCGCTAATATAGTCCCATATCCGATACTGCTCTCTTGTCTGGACGATGACATTTAAATCCCATAAAAATAGGATTAACAAAATAAAGAGAAAAGCATTAAACCTAATTAACGAAACAGATTATTTATTTTCCTTATTTTAATTGCTCAGTTTTTGTTTGCAAATACTTTCATTCTCTACTACCAAAATACTTTTCAGGAATTTTTTTTCTGTGGCTGAAACACGCCAGAGAAGATCACGAGATAGAATCCTGTTGGTTGTTCTGTATACGCCATGTGTTCGGCTTGATTTTTCAATTGACATTTTATGTTCTCGAGTTTGAAATGGCCTACCATAGGCAATTAGAAGAAAACCGAGCCTACTTTTAAAATAAATCTAAAAATACACCTGAGTAACAACCGTTAAGTAATAGTAAGTAATTTAAAATGATATTGAATAAAAGTAAAAGAAAAAGAATAATTATTTATTATTTTAGTTATAAATTTGACAACTATATCAGATCTTGTTTTCTCCCGTTGTGATTGAGTTTTATATTTTTTTTTGGTGTTTTTAATTGATTTGCTAGGAGGCAATTTGAGTTCATGCTGGCTGGCAAATGGAGGACAACCATTATCTGATTTAATTAACAGTATGTAATTAATTAACAGTATGTAATCAACAGTGATGTAATTAACCACTAAGTGATGTATACATATATATATATATATATATATATATATATATATATATATATATATATATATATATATATATATATATATATATATTATATATATATATATATATATATATAATATATATATATATATATAAATATAAATATATATATATATATATATATATATAAATATATATATATATATATATATATATATATATATATATATATATATATATATATATATATATATATATATATATATATGTATATATATATATATATATATATATATATATATATATATATATATATATATATATATATATATATATATATATATATATATATATACATATATATATATATATATATTATATATATATATATATATATATATATATATATATATATATATATATATATATATATATATATATATTATATATATATATATATATATATATATATATATATATATATATATATATAGTGCCAGGAGCCCTGCGACTTTGGAAGTATTAGAGCACTGTCCAGTATATGCACAGCATTTGAGCATACTGTTCATGAAGTGAAGTAATAGAGGGTTATAGAGTAAATAGAGTAAAGAGAGCTCAGCTATAACTTCTAAAAAAAGAAAATATTTTAAAAACGTGAAAACGGGGAATTTTTTTCTTCATACCTTAAGATCTTTAGTATAAGAGTACCTTTTATTTAGTTCATACTCTATAGTCTTTCTCTGTCATCTTAACAAAACTCTTGGGTGTTATACCTCTAAAGAAAGAGTCAAATGATCTTTCTCAATGGACTAATCAGAAATATATTTAAACTTAATCTTTTTTTAACAACTGGAAAGGTAAAATTTTACCAGAAATGTTAAATAAAGTTTTTTTTTTTCAACTCTCTCTCCGAAATTCCAGGCGCGTTTAGAAATTCATGCGCGCCTGTCCTTAAAAATTCTCCCTAAAATAAAACTTGCGGCAAAGAGATTTAGTAATTCTGGAATCAACAAGTGATAAACAAATACTGAGGCATTCCAATTCGTGTTATAGAAGAGAACGACCATCTACGAAACTGGACGACGCAAAGCTAGCCGCAAGTGTAATGGCGCAAATACAGTCAATGCGGAAGCAAGTTTTACAGCTACGACAGGAAGCAAGCGTTCAAAGGATATCTGTTTCACAAGCAAGTGACGAGTAAGTTTAAAATCTAACAAAATTAAATGTAACCAAATTATGAATGATTTGGCAATAAACCAGCAAAAAATTAATAGATAGATCAAATGAATGAAATAAAGAAGTAGCAAAACCTAGAAAAGAAGCTTTCAGTCAATGGTAACAATAACAACAATTCTAACAAGGCCAAAGTTTACGTTCATGTCAGTGGTTGCACTGGAGAAAACACGTATTCGTAGGCAAAGGTCTCCTAGGTCATCTCAAATAGTCAGTTTGGTTTCAAAGGTCTTTTTTTGAGCGTGTTGACCACTCAGATTCGGCATCCAAAAATGTTTAAGTTAACATGAGAGGATAGAGTTATCTCACCAAAAAATGAGATTTATTCACATGTCAGTCTAACTGGGCCTAATTTTCGTATTTTTATGGCTTCTAAATCAAAGTTCTTGATTACCTCTTTGCTGTAATCAATCCAATCAAGAGATCTTGGTAGGGATACATAATTCGATATTTTCCTATTAGGTGGGCCTTTCGGGTTAACCGCTATAGAGTAGGCAATGATAAAACCCGTTTTTGACGTGTTAACCACTATAGAGTAAGCCATAATAGCATGGTTTTCATTGCGTATACGATATTATACTGTAATTTTTGTGGGTTTAGGGGGGGAAAGGTACCTAGGTTAGGTTACGTATTTAATATTTGCTATGCTTTACCCTCCACCCCTCCCTACTGTGCAAACATATAGCCCAAATTTGTTTATAAACTATTATATTATCATCCTATTTTATTTTATTTCATTAGCATTAACCAAATTAGACTTTTTAGAAAGGCCCACCTAATGGGATAGTACCCATAATTCTTTTAGTTTGATTGATAATTTTAATCCTTGTTTTTGTTATATATTCACAAAGATAATCACTAATAATAACGATTAAAAACAAAAATATCAGAAATTTTTCCCCATCCGATATGAAAAAAAATTGTTGATGCTGATTTGACCAAGTTCATATTAAAATGCAATTAATTTGACTCTCAGTGAGAGGGAAATCCAGCAAGCGTGTCCTCATAGTGGCTACAGCCTGGACCTTTAACGATTTTGCCTAGTCATAACGATGACGACAAACAGCACCAGAGGGTGAGCCTAGTAAATACTTGAATAAAAAAAACAAGTTTTTTTTCAACTGAAACTAAGGAGCAACATTAAAACTTAAAACAAAGAGAGATTACTACGCATATGAAGGGGATTTCCCCCTCCTCAACACCTCGGTCTTACGCCAATGTTTTTTAGTACTTTCAAAAAAGCGTCTTATTGTTCTAATTAAGCGGCCCTTGTGTTTCAGGAGTCATTCTTAAGAAATTGGGACAAAATTCAAACTTTATCGTAAAGAGCAAGGTGTTAACGAGGGGGACAATCCCCTTCATATACGTAGTAATTTCTGTTCGTTTTAAGTTTTAATGTTGCTCCTTATTTTCAGTTGAAATATCTTGTTTTTTTTTATTTAATTTCTCATCGTTTTTTAAATAATGCCAGGAAATCTGGCCCAATCTCTACGGAGAAACCCCCTCTCCCACGGAAATATCCTCTAGACAATTCAATCCCGTGGAAATTTACCCCGGACAATTACTCTTAACCACTCCATGCATAAAATTGAGACGGAAAGGAGAAAGCAAGACATATAAATAGAATTTTGTACAAGAATTCTGAAAAATTCCCGCAGTGTATAGTTTCCCCTGACAGGTACACTCCCTGGAAACTTCCCTCCCCATGGAAAATCCCCCCGTTGAAAAAAACAGCAGAACCCCCCCCCCCCCCCCACCTAAAACTGTATGCATGCATCCCAATAACAGATACTATGCGTAAACGCTGGACAAATTTTATAACTTCAAGACATTTCCTCTGAGGCTGTGTGGGGGGGGGGTCATGTTATACCCAAAGGAATAGTTATTGGGCCTTTCAACTATGATAAACAAAATGTCTATCTCAAAATTTTGATCGGATGATTTTGGGTAAAAAAGGGGCAGGGGAGGGGGCCTAGTTACCCTCCGATTTATTTTGGTCACTTGAAAAGGGCACTAGAATTTTTAATTTCCGTTCGAATGAGCCCTCTTTCGATATTCTAAGACCACTGGGTCGATATGATCACCCCTGAAAAAACAAACAAACAAATAAACACGCATCCGTGATCTTTCTTCTGGCAAAAAAATACAAAATTCCACATTTTTGCAGATAGGAGTTTGAAACCTATACAGTAGGCTTCTCTAATACGCTGAATATAATAGTATGATTTTCATGATGATCACTTATATTTTAGGGGGTGTATCCCCCTTTTTTAGAAATCAGGAAAATTTTCTTAGGCTCGTAACCTTTGATAGGTAAGACTAAAATTAATTAAATTTATATACTTGAAATCACCATAAAAAGCCAATTCTTTTGATATATCTGTTGGTATCTAAATTCCGTTTTTTAGAGTTACGGTTACTATTGAGCCGGGTCACTCCTTACTTACAGTTCGTTACTACGAACTGTTTAATACTGTATTGCACTGAATTCCGATTAAGGCATATTTCCTCTGACATTCATTTGTTTTGGTAGGCTTCTTTGGGTCTAAAATCCTCTTCCTAGATAAGTTATTAATTTAAAAAAACAAAGCTTTTCCGAGGGAAGTAAAGAGCGAAGTTGAAACTTAAAACTGACAAAAATTATTACTTCAAAGCCTATTTAATATATATTAATATAAGTAGTACAAATAAACCCACTAATTATGTTTCCCTGTGCTTTTAGGATTATATAAAACTAGCGCTTTACTGAAAACACAAAAATCAAGTATAAAAACAGGATTATTGATTAAAGAGTCGAAAGTGAGCATGTAGCCGGACAACATTCAACGAATCTATAAACCTTTTCATAGTCTTACACCAGCTGTGACATAAGTAACTTTCAGTATAAAACTAAAATTATTTTACAAACATAAGCGTAAAACTAGATATTTTTTAATAACCGCAAAGTAATTGAACAGCAAACAGAATTATTGGATTGATTTATCAAACAGCATTTTGCTCTCACCAGCTGTAATACCAACAGTGGTTAATATACAGTGTTAAATTGCAAGAAATATGCTTTAGTATCACTTGAAATGAAGATCAAATAAGACATAATATGAACTCTGGAAATCCGATTATTTCTCTATATACAAGAGTGAATTTCAAGCTATGATACAAATTCTAAAGCTAGTCTATAGTCCCAGTGCTATCAAGATGGTCTTACTTCAAACTTGTGTACAAACTAATCATGACATGTCCTTTTCAGAACCAAAACGAGAGTCAGTCATTGAACTGAGCCATTGTGCAAAAGTGATACCAAATTAAGCGTAAAAAAATAAATGAAATCCTAAAATGGATTGTTGCTTTATCTTAAAATGGATTGATCCTGAAAGGGATTGATAATATTTTGATTCTATAAAAAGTTTCCTTAATTGGTTTGCTTTTACTGTACCAAAACTCCTATATTATTTTGTGTTTTCAGTAAAGCCCTAGTTTTGCATAATCCTAAAAGCATAGGGATACATAAATAATTGGTTTATTTGTACTACTTGTATTAAAATTTAATAAATAGGCTGTGAAGTAATAATTGTTGTCCGTTTTAAGTTTCAACTTCGCTCTTTACTTCCCTCGGAAATACTTTGTTTTTCAAAATTAATCTTTCTTCGTTTTTGATTAAAACTTAATATACAAACATCGCTGCCATGATCTTTTTTATTTATACGGAATAATGTATGTTCGTTTTAGGTTTTAATGTCACTTCTTAGTTTCAGTTGAAAACTTATTTCTAAGATAATTTCTAATTATCACCGATCTAGGGGAGATAAGACACTTCTAAAAAATACTGCAAACAACCTTGACAGCCAAGAAAAACTTTCAGTCTATAACATGAAGTTCATTATCCATACTTCACAAAACAATTCATTTTTTCAGGAACGTTTGTTTTTCGATGAACAAAAAGCTGTTTTTACTCGGCCGACTTCGCCTGAAAAAGCCATAATGAAGACAGGTCTTTATAAATCACCTACTGACTAGCAGAACCTAGAAAGCTACTTTAACGAAAGAAAGCTGTTTAAGGGCTCATTTAAAAGCTTATATTTATACTTAATCGCTATTTATAAATTTGACTTTATAGCACATTTCCACAAAGTGCACTTTCGATTGTTTCCCCAACTTTCTCAATGCAGTATTTAAGCACGATGTATTAGTTGTGTGTGGCGACTTTAATGCCAAAGCGGGTAGTTATTACAGTTTTGCGCCTGATGTGCTAGGCTACCATGGCCTGGGTGTTATCAATCATAAGGGAGTGCATCTGGTTGAAATGTGTGCCAGCCGTAGCCTAATAGTAGCCGGATCATGGTTCCCCCACCGTGAAGTACACAAATACACTTGGATTTTACCTGACGGGTTTACAAGAAGCCAGATTGACCACATATTAGTTAAAAAGTGTCATAGACGATCGCTGGAGGATTTACGAACTTACCGTGGCCTAGATACATACTCTGACCACCAACTGGTGATTGCCAGTTTCAAACTTAAGCTGAAGACCATGAAGAAATGTAAAATCCCTATCAAGGCCTTTGACGTCCGGAAGCTCCAGGACAAGAGTCTTCGACAAGTGTACTGTGTGAATCTTGCTAATAGGTTTGCAAGTATTTCAACTGAAGACACAACTGCAACAGTAAACAAGAGATGGGAGTCTATTGTACAGTGTGTGTGAGGTACCGCCGAAGAAAACATCGGGTATGCAAAAATGAAAAGTGAGCAGTGGATCAGCGACAAATCTTCGAAACTTATGAATGATCGAAAAGAAGCCAAAATCATGTTGGAATCATGCGAGAGTGAGTCCACTGTCGAGTACAAAGCTTTTTTGAAATGTAAATATAAGGAAGCCCAAAAGGCCATAAAGTGGTATACCAGGACTGACAAACGGCTTTTTCTTGAGACAAAGGCGGCTGAAGTAGAGGCAGCCACCAGTAAGGGCGAAATTCGGACAGTCTATCTTATCACAAAGGAAATTACTGGAGATTTCAGAAAGTCGGTACTTGCGATTGAAAGTAAGGCTGGCCAATTTCTTACAAAAAAGGAAGACATGCTAAGAGATGGAAGGAATACTTCAATGAGGCACGAAACTTTCCACCGCCTCAAACCCTGTATCCCCTCTGACTGAGTTACGGTTCCTCCAGCTTGACATAGACGAAGAACCTATAAGCCTGCTTGAAGTCATGACAATATCGCATAAGATTAATAACGGAAAAGCTGCAGGAGTTGATGGCTTACAGCCTGAACTCTTGAAGTATGGAGCTGAAATCATTACCGGGCCCCTTCACAAGGCTATTTCTCAGATATGGGAAACTGAAAATATTCCAACCGATTGGAAGAAAGGGGTTATCGTCAAGCTCTTTAAGAAGGGCAGAACATCCGACTGCAATAACTGGCGAGGTATCACTCTACATTCTGTAGGGAGTAAGATTTTCTGCCAAGTACTACTGAATCGTATTCAGTCAAAAGTCGACGCAATACTAATCGCTGAGCAACATGGGTTTCGACCAGGGAGTTCGTGCGCTGATTTGATATTCAGTTTGAGGGTACTCATAGAAGAAGCAAACGAATGGCAGAATGAGATTATTGTTGCCTTCATTGACTTTTTGAAAGTGTTTGATTCGGTCCACAGAGACTCATTATGGAAAATACTTCGGTATTATGGATTCCCCAAAAAATTGTTTTTTTGATTGTCAAGCTATACGAGAATCAGTTATATGCTTTAAGGACTGATGATGGGGACCCTACCGAATGGTTCAGTGTGAAGTCTAGTGTCCGCCAAGGATGTATTCTCTCTCCAGTGTTGTTTGCTATTCTCATCGACTACATACTTCGAAAATGTAATTTCAGAGGTGGAATTCAGCTCGAGCTCAACCGCACATTCTGTGACGGCAATTTTGCTCATGATATAGCCCTCCTATCTCATTTAAGAGAGGAGCTACAAAATAATATCGTTGTACTCTTCAGTATGGTCGAGCCAGTTGGTCTGTCAATCAATACACGGAAAACAAAAGTCATGTGAAACAGCGTCAATACCCTACCTACCCCATCGCTGAAAATCGGATCTGATGTACTAGAGGAGGTTGAAGACTTCAAGTACCTTGGTAGTGGCATTAAATATGATGGTAGCCTTGAGCGGGAAATTACTACACGGATTGCATGCGCAGGGAGTGCGTTCAATAAGTTAAGAAATGTGTCGAGGAATCCAGCATACTCTCTACAGCTCAAGCTCCGGCTTTTCAAAAATAAGGTCCTCTCCGTTCTAATGTACGGCTGCGAATCTTGGGTGTTGACTAAACAACTGGAAAAGCGAATCCAGGGTTTTGAGAACATCTGTCTTCGGCGTATCCTTGGTATCCAGTGGACTGATAAGCTCATTAGTGCCTCTACACGTGAGAAGACAAAGCAGCCACTCGTGATAGATAGAATTGTGACTAACCGATGGCGATATTGGGGTTACATGGTATGGATGGGTGAGGGTCGCCCACCCCACGATGTATGGTGTTGGGCTCCTTCTGGCATCAGAGGACGTGGGCGACAGAAGACAACACTGGGAAAATGCTCTGAGAAGGATACTGCGCTTTTGAGATCATCGCTTGAAGAACTTCGGGTAAAAGCACAAGAGAGATCGTCATGGAGACTCATGGAAGACTCAAGTCTAAGTCTAAGTAAGTTAGTTGAAAAGTTTTTAGTTTTAGTTAATATGTTTTCAAAACTTTTTTTTTACTTTTAATGTGACTAGGCGATTTATGAAACTTACTAAGAGGGTCTGGAGGGGGCTTGCATTTGAGGGGATCTTACAAGCCTCCAGTTAAGGGCTTTGGACCATAATTATTGCGATGGTACCGTTTTATAATTCCAAACTCTTCCACTTAAGAAGTGGTACCAAAAATGCCATTTTTAGTGCTATACGGCACTTTTGGATGGTAAAATTGATAAAAAGCACGTAGTTATGAGTAATAGATTTAAAATCTGCCTTTCCGGGATATGCCTTGAAAAATCAGTGCATCACGCTTACAAAAATAGTGGATTATCTGAAAAGTAATCATAAGAAGGGACAAACCATGATTGAAAAAAAATCCAAACTAGAATAGAAGGCATGATAATCTAATTTGAAGTCCAGTGCTGTACTGACAGAACCACGCCTCTAACAATGTAATTTAATATATTGTTTTTTTTTTAGCATTTTAATTGTGTAGCTTATTAAGGGGGACTGGAGGAGAAAGTTGCAGGAGGCGTTCTTACAAACCTCCAGTTAAGGGTTTTGGACCATAATTATTACAATGATACCGTTTTATGCTTCCAAGATTTTCCATTTAAGAAGTGGCACCAAAAATGTTATTTTCAGTGCTATGTCTCACTTGCCAATGGTAGAATTGATAAAAAGCACGTTCATATTAGTCCGGCAGCTAGTCCGCTATAATATGACAACTAGGTGGTCAGAAAGACATAGTCAGTTTGACAATAGTTTTCGACTATATCGACCACGCTGAATCCGAATATGGGTGGTGGCAAAGCTGGAGATCACGGCTTGACCTTATAAAAGCCAAAAAACACTCTTTTTAGGCCTATAAAACGTGGGCAGACTGTTTATTTTTGTACCACTCCGATTTAGTGGTGCGACATCTCAATTTGGTCCTAATATGGTCTTCTCATAGAATATCTTAAATTTTTCCCGATATATTGTATAGCCCAGGAGCTATAGGCTAATATTTATTAATTTTCCACGAAAATTCCAAAATTCAAAGGTTCATTTTCAACTAAACCACGTACCACGTATCAGCGTTAGTCCTGAATATGAAATTTTCTTACAAATAAATGGACCAAGAGTGAATCTCTCAGGCAGTGACGGATCCAGGGGGGCGAGGGGGGCGCGTGTGCCACCTAGCGTAGTCTAAAGTAGTGTAATTTACTTAATTAACTCAAGTTTGCGTTATTTAAACTTGCACTTAACGCAAGTTTATCGGATCAACCTATTTGCCACCCCCCCAAATTTTTTTATCGGATCAACCTTTTGCGCTCCCCCCCCTAAAAAAATCCTGGATCCGCCCTGCTCTCAGGGCTTTATAAGATTTGTTTTATTATTTTCTAGAGCTTATTAACAGGTGATTAACAGGTGAAATTAAATTCTCATTCACATTGATTTTTTACTAATACCGAGATTGCTAATTTGGACCAATCAGATTTTTCATGGAATTTTCACATGTGCTGAAAATCACATTGTAAATGGACTTTGTGCAAGATGAATCTGAGCACCTCTGTGTCTGAATTAAATAAAAAAAGACAAGTTTTTTAACTGGAAGTAAAGAGCAACATTAATACTCAAATGAACATAAATTATTCTGTATATGAAGGGTTGCCCCCTGCTCAATACCTTGCTCTTTACGCTAAAGCTTTTAGCACTTTTAAAAATAGCCTTATATTGTTTAAAAACCTCCCACATCGAAAGATTGATCGTGAAGTACATCTAAGTCGGGATAGGAAAATACAGTGGAAAAAAGCAAAAATAAAACACATATTTTGTATTGATAAGTATAGGATTTATTAGGAAAAACAAGAAAATTAAAAGATTTCGGGAAGTAGGATTTAAACCGAAGCCACCCTCTCTAAATTCTTAATAGAGAATTATTCAGTCTATCTGAATGTAATATTCATTGATTCAGAGATTATTCCTGATCTAATTTGGCAGTTCAAAGTGAGTTTTCCTTGTTTCTTTAATTAAATTTCGGGAAAATATGTTAGAAACGTATTTAATCTCTTTCAAAAATAAGTATTTAAAAATAAGATTTTGAAATAAATTGCATGAATTACATCACTATTTAAAATTGCTCTAAAATCATATTTAGCTACTTTAAATAATTTAAATTAAATATTTGGTTTAGGATAATTATTTATATAAAAATAGTTATTTAAACTTTTCCTGTTTCACTTCAGATTTGAAGAAACTTGGTAAATCTGTAAATATGATTACAATTTTTGAAAAGCTGACTAACCTAATTTCAGGCCTCAGCTAAAATTTTATCCCCAGCCTCCTAAATTGTTGTCATACTTGTGTACAACGAACAAAAATATTTCCGGCGCTTGTGTCACAAGCGCCGGAAAGGGAGATATTATAGGGCAAATAAAGGAAAAATTATGCAAAAACATGAGTAAAATTTTCACGTTTAACAAAAGCAGTGCTAGAACTGCTTATCCAGTACTAAATCTACTTTACTGCTTGCTTTATACTAATTTTTTGTACGGTATTTTTTGGAGTTGTTAGCTCTTTCCCAAAGACAACTATCTGAAAATGCCCTTGAAATTCTTTGCAAGTTTCTATTCTTCCACTAAACTATCCACTAACTATTGTCATATAAATCATTACCTTAAACAACATATTTAAATTACTGGAACTAGCCAAATAAGTTTTAATAGCGATTTTAAATAGTGATGTAGTTCATACAATTTTTTTCAAAGATATTTTTTCAATTCAAATTTTTAAAAGAGATTGAACATGTTTCTAACATTTTTTCTCGAAATTTAATTAAAGAAACGAGGAAACACTTTGAATTGCTAAGTTAGATCAGAGATAATCTCTGAATCCATTAGTACTACATTCAGATAGCCTGAATAATTCTCTATATACAGAACTTAGAGACGGTGGCTTCGGCTGAAGCACTAATTCCCGAAATTTTTTTAATTTTCTTGCTTTTCCTAATAAATCCCATATTTATCAATACAACATACGTGTTTTTTGCTTTTTTACACTTTGTTTTACTATCCCGACTTAGATGAACTTCAGGATCAATCTTTCGATGTGGGATGTTTTTAAACAATGTAATGTTATTTAACTCGCTTAATTTAAAAAAAAAACAAAAACAAGCCTTATCTGCCAAGACAGTCAGCAATCCCAAGTTTTATTAATTGCAGACATTAGCTTATTTTATAATTAAAGCTAAAAGATTTAGAACTAACAATAATTTCAAAAGTAAAAATATCAAGGGATGGGAGAAATAAATGACAGATTCTTCCTACCCGAGTTAAGTGGCAGATGACTTCAATGGAACGAGATATATTTTGAATCGTTTATTGTTAAATTAGGCTATATAAAAAGAAACACGCTTTGGCAACTGAAAGTAAGGAGCAGCATTAAAACTTATAACGAACATAAGTAAAACCCTATATGAGGGGGGGGGGGTTACCCCCCTCTATCCGTCACTCTTGACGCTAAAGTTTTTTTTAGTACTTTAGGAAAGATTCTTATTCAAATTATTAGCCCTTGTTCTTCAGAAGTTGTTCTTAAGTAATTGGAATCCAAAGTCAAACTTTAGTGTAAAAAGCAAGGTATTGAGGAGGGTGCATTAATCCTCATGTACGGAATAATTTCTAGTTGTTCTAGGTTTTAATGTTACTTCTCACTTTCGGTTGAAAAAAATATTTTCTTAATTTATTTTTTGATCGTTTTTCAAATGGCGCCGTGAAATCCACCTCCCATCCTCCCACCTTTTTCCGGATGATACCCCCAGACGATTTTCCTACAGACAATTACGCCAAAAAATTTCTCCTTACTTTCCTTTGAAAATTTGATTATTTTTTATTCATAATAATCAAAAAACGCTGAGTATATATTACATCAATAGGCACATATCTGTTATAGCGACGCCCCACAAGAATTACGCTGAGTAAAACTAGAGAATAAACCGGTTTCATCTGTTTGTATTAAGAGACAATTAGCTTACGCTCAGTGGAGAACAAGTGGTGGGTGGCATAATACGTCAGACTTATATAATTTGGGCTATATATTTGCATATTAGGGGGGGGGGTGTCTGCTGGTAAAGTATTTGGATAGCTAGAAGTTAGAAAACAATCCTTATTTTATAATATGCACAATATGTGTAGCTAACACATTTTGCATGCAAACCCGCTATACTTTACCCCCCCCCCCCGCCCTAATGTACAAATATATAGCCCAAATTTGTTTCTAAAGTATTATAATTTAATGATAATTTGTATATTTCATTGAGATTAATCTAACATCACTTCTTCAGTAGGGTCGCTATAACAGGTAAGTACCCATCAATAAGATTATGTAGTAGAAAGGAAATGACACGTCACATGCATTGAAATCATGGAACGTGACTTCCATAATTCATACGCTCCATTGGAAAAGAGTTGGTTATGAGTAGAAAGGGGTCATGAGCTCGTGAGATGACACCATATATGGGCATAGAGTCCCTAGGGAGATGGTTTTCTCACTGAGAATGAAAAAACAGAATTTTTCTCACTTGAAAAAACAGGATTTTTCTCACTTTTATGGATGTTTCATGGACGGTTATGAGTGTCGGTCAATTTATTTGATGTTTTTCATGGATTTCAACATCAATTTATGTCTGTTTTATGGTTTTTGTCAGTGAGAATGGAAACACAGTATTTTTCTCACTTTGATGGATGTTTTCTGAATTATTGAGTCTAATAACACCTGTCAGAATTGTTTCCGGGGAAGTTAATTAATGTCTGACAGATGAGGTCAAGTTAATTAATGTCTTTGATGTATTTCCAAAGAGAATTGTTTCCAGGCAAATGTTTATTAATTCCTGACAGATGATGTCATGATTGATTGATTTGTCACGAAAGGGGAATTAATTTGTTGTTTCTAAGGAGAATTATTGATTCACGAAAGGGGAATTAATTTGTTGTTTCCAAAGAGAATTATTTCCGAGCGAATGTCTATTAATGTCTTTGGAGTTCTACCAAGAGAATTGTTTCCGGGTGAATGTTTTGATCTTAGAGTTTAACGAGGGAAAAGGTTTCTTAGTAATTTCAAATGTGAAAGCACATGGGATGCCAAAAACGAAAGGAACTCGCTGAAATTACGTTTAGGGATTATTTGGGCGAAACCGTTTTAGACATTTTAGGGAATTATTTGAGTGTGGTCGTTATAATACACAAGTTCTATTTAAACAGTGTCGTGAGGTCCCATACCCCAACCCCAAAGGGCCCCGATCCCCCTACCCCGACCCAAAGGGCTCCGATCCACATAGCCCAACCCCGAAGGAAGCCCCCGGCCCCCAAAGGTTCCCCCGGGCTTCAAAAGGGTCCCTTGGGCCCCCCAAAGGGCCCCCGGCGTCCCAAAGGCCTGATTTTTCAAAGTTCATTTTGAATTTCTTTCGTTGAAATGCAAGAGTTGGAATATTTCAGTAGTGTTTGGTTGTGGTTTACCTTGTCACAGTTACATTTTCTTGATTTTTCAAAGTTCATTTTGAATTTCTTTCATTGAAATGCAAGAGTTGGAATATTTCAGTAGTGTTTTGTTG
Source organism: Artemia sinica (assembly GCA_027921565.1). Taxonomy (NCBI): domain Eukaryota; kingdom Metazoa; phylum Arthropoda; class Branchiopoda; order Anostraca; family Artemiidae; genus Artemia; species Artemia sinica. The sequence continues at coordinate 20,698,553 of CM051269.1, read as the reverse complement.
TGGTTTACCTTGTCACAGTTACATTCTCTTGATTTTTCAAAGTTCATTTTGAGTTTCTTTCATTGAAATGCAAGAGTTGGATTATTTCAGTAGTTTTTGTCATGGTTTACCTTGTCAAAGTTACATTCTCTTGATTTTTCAAAGTTGATTTTGAATTTCTTTCGTTGAAATGCAAGAGTTGGAATATTTCAGTAGTGTTTGGTTGTGGTTTACCTTGTCACAGTTACATTTTCTTGATTTTTCAAAGTTCATTTTGAATTTTTTTCATTGAAATGCAAGAGTTGGAATATTTCAGTAGTGTTTTTTCGTGGTTTACCTTGTCACAGTTACATTCTCTTGATTTTTCAAAGATCATTTTGGATTTCTTTCGTTGAAATGCAAGAGTTGGAATATTTCAGTAGTGTTTTGATGTGGTTTACAGTGTCACAGTTAAATTCTCTTGATTTTTCAAAGTTCATTTTGGATTTCTTTCATTGAAATGCAAGAGTTGGAATATTTCAGTAGTGTTTTGTCGTGGTTTACCTTGTCACAGTTACATTCTCTTGATTTTTCAAAGTTCATTTTGGATTTCTTTCGTTGAAATGCAAGAGTTGGAATATTTCAGTAGTGTTTTGTCATGGTTTACCTTATCACAGTTACATTCTCTTGATTTTTCAAATTTCATTTTGAATTTTTTTCATTGAAATGCAAGAGTGGGATTATTTCAGTAGTGTGTTGTCGTGGTTTACCATGTCACAGTTACATTCCCTTGATTTTTCAAAGTTCATTTTCGATTTCCTTCGTTGAAATGCAAGAGTTGGAATATTGCAGTAGTGTTTTGTCATGGTTTACCTTGTCACAGTTACATTCTCTTAATTTTTCAAAGTTCATTTTGAATTTCTTATGTTGAAAAGCAAGAGTTGGAATATTTCAGTAGTGTTTTGTTGTGGTTTACCTTGTCACAGTTACATTCTCTTGATTTTTCAAACTTCATTTTGAATTTCTTTCATTGAAATGTAAGAGTTGGAATATTTCATTAGTGTTTTGCTGTGGTTTACCTTGTCACAGTTACATTCTCTTGATTTTTCAAAGTTCATATTGAGTTTCTTTCATTGAAATGCAAGAGTTGGATTATTTCAGTAGTGTTTAGTCATGGTTTACCTTGTCAAAGTTACATTCTCTTGATTTTTCAAAGTTCATTTTGAATTTCTTTCGTTGAAATGCAAGAGTTGGATTATTTCAGTAGTGTTTGGTTGTGGTTTACCTTGTCACAGTTACATTTTCTTGATTTTTCAAAGTTCATTTCGGTTTTCTTTCATTGAAATGCAAGAGTTGGAATATTTCAGTAGTGTTTTGTCGTGGTTTACCTTGTCACAGTTACATTCTCTTGATTTTTCAAAGTTCATTTTTGATTTCTTTCGTTGAAATGCAAGAGTTGGAATATTTCAGTGTCGTTTTGTCGTGGTTTACCTTGTCACAGTTACATTCTCTTGATTTTTCAAAGTTCATTTTGGATTTCTTTCGTTGAAATGCAACAGTTGGAATATTTCAGTAGCGTTTTGTCGTAGTTAACCTTGTCACAGTTACATTCTCTTGATTTTTCAAAGTTCATTTTGGATTTCTTTCATTGAAATGCAAGAGTTGGAATATTTTAGTAGTGTTTTGTTGTGGTTTACCTTGTCACACTTACATTCTCATGATTTTTCAACGTTCATTTTGAATTTCTTTCATTGAAATGCAAGAGTTGGAATATTTCAGTAGTGTTTTGTTGTGGTTTACCTTATCACACTTACATTTTCTTGATTTTTCAAAGTTCATTTTGGATTTCTTTCATTGAAATGCAAGAGTTGGAATATTTCAGTAGTGTTTTGTTGTGGTTTACCTTGTTACACTTACATTTTCTTGATTTTTCAAAGTTCATTTTGGATTTCTTTCATTGAAATGCAAGAGTTGGAATATTTCAGTAGTTTTTTGTCATGGTTTACCTTGTCACAGTTACATTCTCTTGATTTTTCAAACTTCATTTTGAGTTTCTTTCATTGAAATGCAAGAGTTGGAATATTTCAGTAGTGTTTTGTTGTGGTTTACCTTGTCACAGTTACATTCTCTTGATTTTTCAAAGTTCATTTTGAGTTTCTTTCATTGAAATGCAAGAATTGGATTATTTCAGTAGTGTTTTGTCATGGTTTACCTTGTCAAAGTTACATTCTCTTGATTTTTCAAAGTTCATTTTGAGTTTCTTTCGTTGAAATGCAAGAGTTGGATTATTTCGGTAGTGTTTGGTTGTGGTTTACCTTGTCACAGTTACATTTTCTTGATTTTTCAAAGTTCATTTCGGTTTTCTTTCATTGAAATGCAAGAGTTGGAATATTTCAGTAGTGTTTTGTCGTGGTTTACCTTGTCACAGTTACATTCTCTTGATTTTTCAAAGTTCATTTTGGATTTCTTTCGTTGAAATGCAAGAGTTGGAATATTTCAGTAGTGTTTTGTCATGGTTTACCTTATCACAGTTACATTCTCTTGATTTTTCAAATTTCATTTTGAATTTTTTCATTGAAATGCAAGAGTGGGATTATTTCAGTAGTGTGTTGTCGTGGTTTACCATGTCACAGTTACATTCCCTTGATTTTTCAAAGTTCATTTTCGATTTCCTTCGTTGAAATGCAAGAGTTGGAATATTGCAGTAGTGTTTTGTCATGGTTTACCTTGTCACAGTTACATTCTCTTAATTTTTCAAAGTTCATTTTGAATTTCTTATGTTGAAAAGCAAGAGTTGGAATATTTCAGTAGTGTTTTGTTGTGGTTTACCTTGTCACAGTTACATTCTCTTGATTTTTCAAACTTCATTTTGAATTTCTTTCATTGAAATGTAAGAGTTGGAATATTTCATTAGTGTTTTGCTGTGGTTTACCTTGTCACAGTTACATTCTCTTGATTTTTCAAAGTTCATATTGAGTTTCTTTCATTGAAATGCAAGAGTTGGATTATTTCAGTAGTGTTTAGTCATGGTTTACCTTGTCAAAGTTACATTCTCTTGATTTTTCAAAGTTCATTTTGAATTTCTTTCGTTGAAATGCAAGAGTTGGATTATTTCAGTAGTGTTTGGTTGTGGTTTACCTTGTCACAGTTACATTTTCTTGATTTTTCAAAGTTCATTTCGGTTTTCTTTCATTGAAATGCAAGAGTTGGAATATTTCAGTAGTGTTTTGTCGTGGTTTACCTTGTCACAGTTACATTCTCTTGATTTTTCAAAGTTCATTTTTGATTTCTTTCGTTGAAATGCAAGAGTTGGAATATTTCAGTGTCGTTTTGTCGTGGTTTACCTTGTCACAGTTACATTCTCTTGATTTTTCAAAGTTCATTTTGGATTTCTTTCGTTGAAATGCAACAGTTGGAATATTTCAGTAGCGTTTTGTCGTAGTTAACCTTGTCACAGTTACATTCTCTTGATTTTTCAAAGTTCATTTTGGATTTCTTTCATTGAAATGCAAGAGTTGGAATATTTTAGTAGTGTTTTGTTGTGGTTTACCTTGTCACACTTACATTCTCATGATTTTTCAAAGTTCATTTTGAATTTCTTTCATTGAAATGCAAGAGTTGGAATATTTCAGTAGTGTTTTGTTGTGGTTTACCTTATCACACTTACATTTTCTTGATTTTTCAAAGTTCATTTTGGATTTCTTTCATTGAAATGCAAGAGTTGGAATATTTCAGTAGTGTTTTGTTGTGGTTTACCTTGTCACACTTACATTTTCTTGATTTTTCAAAGTTCATTTTGGATTTCTTTCATTGAAATGCAAGAGTAGGAATATTTCAGTAGTGTTTTGTCATGGTTTACCTTGTCACAGTTACATTCTCTTGATTTTTCAAACTTCATTTTGAGTTTCTTTCATTGAAATGCAAGAGTTGGAATATTTCAGTAGTGTTTTGTTGTGGTTTACCTTGTCACAGTTACATTCTCTTGATTTTTCAAAGTTCATTTTGAGTTTCTTTCATTGAAATGCAAGAATTGGATTATTTCAGTAGTGTTTTGTCATGGTTTACCTTGTCAAAGTTACATTCTCTTGATTTTTCAAAGTTCATTTTGAGTTTCTTTCGTTGAAATGCAAGAGTTGGATTATTTCAGTAGTGTTTGGTTGTGGTTTACCTTGTCACAGTTACATTTTCTTGATTTTTCAAAGTTCATTTCGGTTTTCTTTCATTGAAATGCAAGAGTTGGAATATTTCAGTAGTGTTTTGTCGTGGTTTACCTTGTCACAGTTACATTCTCTTGATTTTTCAAAGTTCATTTTGAATTTCTTTCATTGAAATGCAAGAGTGGGATTATTTCAGTAGTGTTTTGTCGTGGTTTACCATGTCACAGTTACATTCCCTTGATTTTTCAAAGTTCATTTTCGATTTCCTTCGTTGAAATGCAAGAGTTGGAATATTGCAGTAGTGTTTTGGTGTGGTTTACCTTATCACAGTTACATTCTCTTGATTTTTCAAAATTCATTTTGAATTTCTATCGTTGACATGCAAGAGCTGGAATATTTCAGTAGTGTTTTGTTGTTGGTTTACCTTATCACACTTACATTTTCTTGATTTTTCAAAGTTCATTTTGGATTTCTTTCATTGAAATTCAAGAGTTGGAATATTTCAGTAGTGTTTTGTCGTGGTTTACCTTGTCACAGTTACATTCTCTTGATTTTTCAAAGTTCATTTTGGATTTATCTCGTTGAAATGCAAGAGTTGGAATATTTCAGTAGTGTTTTGTCATGGTTTACCTTGTCACAGTTACATCCTCTTAATTTTTCAAAATTCATTTTGAATTTCTATCGTTGAAATGCAAGAGCTGGAATATTTCAGTAGTGTTTTGTTGTGGTTTACCTTATCACAGTTACATTTTCTTGATTTTTCAAAGTTCATTTTGAATTTCTTTCGTTGAAATGCAAGAGTTGGAATATTTCAGTAGTGTTTTGTTGTAGTTTACCTTGTCACAGTTACATTTTCTTGATTTTTAAAAGTTCATTTCGGTTTTCTTTCGTTGAAATGCAAGAGTTGGAATATTTCAGTAGTGTTTTGTCGTGGTTTACCTTGTCACACTTACATTCTCTTGATTTTTCAAAGTTCATTTTGGATTTCTTTCGTTGAAATGCAACAGTTGGAATGTTTCAGTAGCGTTTTGTCGTGGTTTACCTTGTTACAGTTACATTCTCTTGATTTTTCAAAGTTCATCTTGAATTTCTTTCATTGAAATGCAAGACTGGGATTATTTCAGTAGTGTTTTGTCGTGGTTTACCATGTCACAGTTACATTCCCTTGATTTTTCAAAGTTCATTTTGGATTTCTTTCATTGAAATGCAAGAGTTGGAATATTTTAGTAGTGTTTTGTTGTGGTTTACCTTGTCACACTTACATTTTCTTGATTTTTCAAAGTTCATTTTGGATTTTTTTCATTGAAATGCAAGAGTTGGAATATTTCAGTAGTGTATTGTCGTGGTTTACCTTGTCACAGTTACATTCTCTTGATTTTTCAAAGTTCATTTTGGATTTATCTCGTTGGAATGCAAGAGTTGAATTATTTCAGTAGTGTTTTGTCGTGGTTTACCTTGTCACAGTTACATTCTCTTGATTTTTCAAAGTTCATTTTGGATTTCTTTCGTTGAAATGCAAGAGTTGGAATATTTCAGTAGTGTTTTGTCATGGTTTACCTTGTCACAGTTACATTTTCTTGATTTTTCAAAGTTCATTTTGAATTTCTTTCATTGAAATGCAAGAGTTGGATTATTTCAGTAGTGTTTTGTCATGGTTTACCTTGTCAAAGTTACATTCTCTTGATTTTTCAAAGTTCATTTTGAGTTTCTTTCGTTGAAATGCAAGAGTTGGATTATTTCGGTAGTGCTTGGTTGTGGTTTACCTTGTCACAGTTAAATTTTCTTGATTTTTCAAAGTTCATTTCGGTTTTCTTTCATTGAAATGCAAGAGTTGGAATATTTCAGTAGTGTTTTGTCGTGGTTTAACTTGTCACAGTTACATTCTCTTGATTTTTCAAAGTTCATTTTGAATTTCTTTCATTGAAATGCAAGAGTGGGATTATTTCAGTAGTGTTTTGTCGTGGTTTACCATGTCACAGTTACATTCCCTTGATTTTTCAAGGTTCATTTTTGATTTCCTTCGTTGAAATGCAAGAGTTGGAATATTGCAGTAGTGTTTTGGTGTGGTTTACCTTATCACAGTTACATTCTCTTGATTTTTCAAAATTCATTTTGAATTTCTATCGTTGACATGCAAGAGCTGGAATATTTAAGTAGTGTTTTGTTGTTGGTTTACCTTATCACACTTACATTTTCTTGATTTTTCAAAGTTCATTTTGGATTTCTTTCATCGAAATGCAAGAGTTGGAATATTTCAGTAGTGTTTTGTCGTGGTTTACCTTGTCACAGTTACATTCTCTTGATTTTTCAAAGTTCATTTTGGATTTATCTCGTTGAAATGCAAGAGTTGGAATATTTCAGTAGTGTTTTGTCATGGCTTACCTTGTCACAGTTACATCCTCTTAATTTTTCAAAATTCATTTGGAATTTCTATCGTTGAAATGCAAGAGCTGGAATATTTCAGTAGTGTTTTGTTGTGGTTTACCTTATCACAGTTACATTTTCTTGATTTTTCAAAGTTCATTTTGAATTTCTTTTATTGAAATGCAAGAGTTGGAATATTTCAGTAGTGTTTTGTCATGGTTTACCTTGTCAGAGTTACATTTTCATGATTTTTCAAAGTTCATTTTGAATTTCTTTCGTTGAAATGCAAGAGTTGGAATATTTCAGTAGTGTTTTGTTGTAGTTTACCTTGTCACAGTTACATTTTCTTGATTTTTAAAAGTTCATTTCGGTTTTCTTTCGTTGAAATGCAAGAGTTGGAATATTTCAGTAGTGTTTTGTCGTGGTTTACCTTGTCACAATTGCATTCTCTTGATTTTTCAAAGTTCATTTTGGATTTCTTTCGTTGAAATGCAACAGTTGGAATATTTCAGTAGCGTTTCGTCGTGGTTTACCATGTCAAAGTTACATTCCCTTGATTTTTCAAAGTTCATTTTGGATTTCTTTCATTGAAATGCAAGAGTTGGAATATTTTAGTAGTGTTTTGTTGTGGTTTACCTTGTCACACTTACATTCTCATGATTTTTCAAAGTTCATTTTGAATTTCTTTCATTGAAATGAAAGAGTTGGAATATTTCAGTAGTGTTTTGTTGTGGTTTACCTTGTCACACTTACATTTTCTTGATTTTTCAAAGTTCATTTTGGATTTTTTTCATTGAAATGCAAGAGTTGGAATATTTCAATAGTGTATTGTCGTGGTTTACCTTGTCACAGTTACATTCTCTTGATTTTTCAAAGTTCATTTTGGATTTATCTCGTTGAAATGCAAGAGTTGAATTATTTCAGTAGTGTTTTGTCGTGGTTTACCTTGTCACAGTTACATTCTCTTGATTTTTCAAAGTTCATTTTGGATTTCTTTCGTTGAAATGCAAGAGTTGGAATATTTTTGTACGGTACTATCCCGACTTAGATGAACTTCAGGATCAATCTTTCGATGTGGGATGTTTTTAAACAATGTAATGTTATTTAACTCGCTTAATTTAAAAAAAAAAAACAAAAACAAGCCTTATCTGCCAAGACAGTCAGCAATCCTAAGTTTTATTAATTGCAGACATTAGCTTATTTTATAATTAAAGCTATAAGATTTAGAACTAAAAATAATTTCCAAAAGTGAACACGCTATATAAAAAGAAACACGCTTTGGCAACTGAAAGTAAGGAGCAGCATTAAAACTTATAACGAACATAAGTAAAACCCTATATGAGGGGGGGGGGGGTTACACCCCTCTATCCGTCACTGTTGACGCTAAATCTTTATTAGTACTTTAGGAAAGATTCTTATTCAAATTATTAGCCCTTGTGCTTCAGAAGTTGTTCTTAAGTAATTGGAATCCAAAGTCAAACTTTAGCGTAAAAAGCAAGGTATTGAGGAGGGTGCATTAATCCTCATGTACGGAATAATTTCTAGTTGTTCTTGGTTTTAATGTTACTTCTCCCTTTCGGTTGAAAAAAATATTTTCTTAATTTATTTTTTGATCGTTTTTCAAATGGCGCCGTGAAATCCACCTCCCATCCTCCCTCCTTTTTCCGGATGATACCCCCAGACGATTTTCCTACAGACAATTACGCCAAAAAATTTCTCCTTACTTTCCTTTGAAAATTTGATTATTTTTTATTCATAATAATCAAAAAAACGCTGAGTATATATTACATCAATAGGCACATATCTGTTATAGCGACGCCCCACAAGAATTACGCTGAGTAAAACTAGAGAATAAACCGGTTTCATCCGTTTGTATTAAGAGAAAATTAGCTTACGCTCAGTGGAGAACAAGTGGCGGGTGGCATAATACGTCAGACTTATATAACTTGGGCTATATATTTTCACATTAGGGGGGGGGGGGTCTGCTGGTAAAGTATTTGGACAGCGTGAAGTTAGAAAACATTCCTTATTTTATAATATGCACAATAATTGTAGCTAACACATTTTGCATGCAAACCCGCTATACTTTACCCCCCCCGCCCTAATTTACAAATATATAGCCCAAATTTGTTTCTAAAGTATTATAATTTAATGATAATTTGTATATTTCATTGAGATTAATCTAACATCACTTCTTCAGTAGGGTCGCTATAACAGGTAAGTACCCATCAATAAGATTATGTAGTAGAAAGGAAATGACACGTCACATGCATTGAAATCATGGAACGTGACTTCCATAATTCGTACGCTCCATTGGAAAAGAGTTGGTTATGAGTAGAAAGGGGTCATGAGCTCGTGACATGACACCATATATGGGCATAGAGTCCCTAGGGAGATGGTTTTCTCACTGAAAATGAAAAAACAGAATTTTTCTCACTTGAAAAAGCAGGATTTTTCTCACTTTTATGGATGTTTCATGGACGGTTATGAGTGTCGGTCAATTTATTTGATGTTTTTCATGGATTTCAACATCAATTTATGTCTGTTTTATGGTTTTTGTCAGTGAGAATGGAAAAACAGTATTTTTCTCACTTTGATGGATGTTTTCTGGATTATTGAGTCTAATATCACCTGTCAGAATTGTTTCCGGGGAAGTTAATTAATGTCTGACAGATGACGTCAAGTTAATTAATGTCTTTGATATATTTCCAAAGAGAATTGTTTCCGGGCGAATGTTTATTAATACCTGACAGATGATGTCATGATTGATTGATTTGTCACGAAAGGGGAACTAATTTGTTGTTTCTAAGGAGAATTATTGATTCACGAAAGGGGAATTAATTTGTTGTTTCCAAAGAGAATTATTTCCGAGCGAATGTCTATTAATGTCTTTGGAGTTCTACCAAGAGAATTGTTTCCGGGTGAATGTTTTGATCTTAGAGTTTAACGAGGGAAAAGGTTTCTTAGTAATTTCAAATGTGAAAGCACATGGGATGCCAAAAACAAAAGGAACTCGCTGAAATTACGTTTAGGGATTATTTGGGCGAATCCGTTTTAGACATTTTAGGGAATTATTTCGGCGAAACAGTTAGAGACATTTTTAAAGATGATTTTAGAAGATGTTTTAGAAGAGGTTTCGATTGTGGTCGTTATAATACACAAGTTCTATTTAAACAGTGTCGTGAGGTCCCATACCCCAACCCCAAAGGGCCCCGATCCCCCTACCCCGACCCAAAGGGCTCCGATCCACATACCCCACCCCGAAGGAAGCCCCCGGCCCCCAAAGGTTCCCCCGGGCTCTAAAAGGGTCTCCCGGGCCCCCCAAAGGGCCCCCGGCGCCCCAAAGGCCTGATTTTTCAAAGTTCATTTTGAATTTCTTTCGTTGAAAAGCAAGAGTTGGAATATTTCAGTAGTGTTTGGTTGTGGTTTACCTTGTCACAGTTACATTTTCTTGATTTTTCAAAGTTCATTTTGAATTTCTTTCATTGAAGTGCAAGAGTTGGAATATTTCAGTAGTGTTTTCTCGTGGTTTACCTTGTCACACTTACATTCTCTTGATTTTTCAAAGATCATTTTGGATTACTTTCGTTGAAATGCAAGAGTTGGAATATTTCAGTAGTGTTTTGATGTAGTTTACAGTGTCACAGTTACATTCTCTTGATTTTTCAAAGTTCATTTTGGATTTCTTTCATTGAAATGCAAGAGTTGGAATATTTCAGTAGTGTTTTGTCGTGGTTTACCTTGTAACAGTTACATTCTCTTGATTTTTCAAAGTTCATTTTGGATTTCTTTCGTTGAAATGCAAGAGTTGGAATATTGCAGTAGCCTTTTGTCGTGGTTTACCTTGTCACAGTTACATTCTCTTGATTTTTCAAAGTTCATTTTGAATTTCTTTCATTGAAATGCAAGAGTGGGATTGTTTTAGTAGTGTATTGTCGTGGTTTACCATGTCACAGTTACATTCCATTGATTTTTCAAAGTTCATTTTCGATTTCCTTCGTTGAAATGCAAGAGTTGGAATATTTCAGTAGTGTTTTGTCATGGTTTACCTTGTCACAGTTACATTCTCTTAATTTTTCAAAGTTCATTTTGAATTTCTTTTGTTGAAAAGCAAGAGTTGGAATATTTCAGTAGTGTTTGGTTGTGGTTTACCTTGTCACAGTTACATTTTCTTGATTTTTCAAACTTCATTTTGAGTTTCTTTCATTGAAATGCAAGAGTTGGATTATTTCAGTAGTGTTTTGTCATGGTTTTCCTTGTCAAGTTACATTCTCTTGATTTTTCAAAGTTGATTTTGAATTTCTTTCGTTGAAATGCAAGAGTTGGAATATTTCAGTAGTGTTTGGTTGTGGTTTACCTTGTCACAGTTACATTTTCTTGATTTTTCAAAGTTCATTTTGAATTTCTTTCATTGAAATGCAAGAGTTGGAATATTTCAGTAGTAGTTTTTCGTGGTTTACCTTGTCAGAGTTACATTCTCTTGATTTTTCAAAGATCATTTTGGATTTCTTTCGTTGAAATGCAAGAGTTGGAATATTTCAGTAGTGTTTTGATGTGGTTTACTGTGTCACAGTTACATTCTCTTGATTTTTCAAAGTTCATTTTGGATTTCTTTCATTGAAATGCAAGAATTGGAATATTTCAGTAGTGTTTTGTCGTGGTTTAGCTTGTCACAGTTACATTCTCTTGATTTTTCAAAGTTCATTTTGGATTTCTTTCGTTGAAATGCAAGAGTTGGAATATTTCAGTAGTGTTTTGTCATGGTTTACCTTATCACAGTTACATTCTCTTGATTTTTCAAAGTTCATTTTGAATTTTTTTCATTGAAATGCAAGAGTGGGATTATTTCAGTAGTATGTTGTCGTGGTTTACCATATCACAGTTACATTCCCTTGATTTTTCAAAGTTCATTTCGGTTTTCTTTCATTGAAATGCAAGAGTTGGAATATTGCAGTAGTGTTTTGTCATGGTTTACCTTGTCACAGTTACATTCTCTTGATTTTTCAAAGTTCATTTTGAATTTCTTTCATTGAAATGCAAGAGTGGGATTATTTCAGTAGTGTTTTGTCGTGGTTTACCATGTCACACTTACATTCCCTTGATTTTTCAAAGTTCATTTTTGATTTCCTTCGTTGAAATGCAAGAGTTGGAATATTGCAGTAGTGTTTTGGTGTGGTTTACCTTATCACAGTTACATTCTCTTGATTTTTCAAAATTCATTTTGAATTTCTATCGTTGACATGCAAGAGCTGGAATATTTAAGTAGTGTTTTGTTGTTGGTTTACCTTATCACACTTACATTTTCTTGATTTTTCAAAGTTCATTTTGGATTTCTTTCATCGAAATGCAAGAGTTGGAATATTTCAGTAGTGTTTTGTCGTGGTTTACCTTGTCACAGTTACATTCTCTTGATTTTTCAAAGTTCATTTTGGATTTATCTCGTTGAAATGCAAGAGTTGGAATATTTCAGTAGTGTTTTGTCATGGCTTACCTTGTCACAGTTACATCCTCTTAATTTTTCAAAATTCATTTTGAATTTCTATCGTTGAAATGCAAGAGCTGGAATATTTCAGTAGTGTTTTGTTGTGGTTTACCTTATCACAGTTACATTTTCTTGATTTTTCAAAGTTCATTTTGAATTTCTTTTATTGAAATGCAAGAGTTGGAATATTTCAGTAGTGTTTTGTCATGGTTTACCTTGTCAGAGTTACATTTTCATGATTTTTCAAAGTTCATTTTGAATTTCTTTCGTTGAAATGCAAGAGTTGGAATATTTCAGTAGTGTTTTGTTGTGGTTTACCTTGTCACAGTTACATTTTCTTGATTTTTAAAAGTTCATTTCGGTTTTCTTTCGTTGAAATGCAAGAGTTGGAATATTTCAGTAGTGTTTTGTCGTGGTTTACCTTGTCACAATTGCATTCTCTTGATTTTTCAAAGTTCATTTTGAATTTCTTTCGTTGAAATGCAACAGTTGGAATATTTCAGTAGCGTTTTGTCGTGGTTTACCATGTCACAGTTACATTCCCTTGATTTTTCAAAGTTCATTTTGGATTTCTTTCATTGAAATGCAAGAGTTGGAATATTTTAGTAGTGTTTTGTTGTGGTTTACCTTGTCACACTTACATTCTCATGATTTTTCAAAGTTCATTTTGAATTTCTTTCATTGAAATGAAAGAGTTGGAATATTTCAGTAGTGTTTTTTTGTGGTTTACCTTGTCACACTTACATTTTCTTGATTATTCAAAGTTCATTTTGGATTTTTTTCATTGAAATGCAAGAGTTGGAATATTTCAGTAGTGTATTGTCGTGGTTTACCTTGTCACAGTTACATTCTCTTGATTTTCCAAAGTTCATTTTGGATTTATCTCGTTGAAATGCAAGAGTTGAATTATTTCAGTTGTGTTTTGTCGTGGTTTACCTTGTCACAGTTACATTCTCTTGATTTTTCAAAGTTCATTTTGGATTTCTTTCGTTGAAATGCAAGAGTTGGAATATTTTTGTACGGTACTATCCCGACTTAGATGAACTTCAGGATCAATCTTTCGATGTGGGATGTTTTTAAACAATGTAATGTTATTTAACTCGCTTAATTTAAAAAAAACAAAAACAAGCCTTATCTGCCAAGACAGTCAACAATCCTAAGTTTTATTAATTGCAGACATTAGCTTATTTTATAATTAAAGCTATAAGATTTAGAACTAACAATAATTTCCAAAAGTGAACACGCTATATAAAAAGAAACACGCTTTGGCAACTGAAAGTAAGGAGCAGCATTAAAACTTATAACGAACATAAGTAAAACCCTATATGAGGGGGGGGGGGGTTACACCCCTCTATCCGTCACTGTTGACGCTAAAGTTTTATTAGTACTTTAGGAAAGATTCTTATTCAAATTATTAGCCCTTGTGCTTCAGAAGTTGTTCTTAAGTAATTGGAATCCAAAGTCAAACTTTAGCGTAAAAAGCAAGGTATTGAGGAGGGTGCATTAATCCTCATGTACGGAATAATTTCTAGTTTTTCTAGGTTTTAATGTTACTTCTCACTTTCGGTTGAAAAAAATATTTTCTTAATTTATTTTTTGATCGTTTTTCAAATGGCGCCGTGAAATCCACCTCCCATCCTCCCACCTTTTTCCGGATGATACCCCCAAACGATTTTCCTACAGACAATTACGCCAAAAAATTTCTCCTTACTTTCCTTTGAAAATTTGATTATTTTTTATTCATAATAATCAAAAAACGCTGAGTATATATTACATCAATAGGCACATATCTGTTATAGCGACGCCCCACAAGAATTACGCTGAGTAAAACTAGAGAATAAACCGGTTTCATCTGTTTGTATTAAGAGACAATTGGCTTACGCTCAGTGGAGAACAAGTGGCGGGTGGCATAATACGTCAGACTTATATAACTTGGGCTATATATTTTCACATTAGGGGGGGGGGGTCTGCTGGTAAAGTATTTGGACAGCGTGAAGTTAGAAAACATTCCTTATTTTATAATATGCACAATAATTGTAGCTAACACATTTTGCATGCAAACCCGCTATACTTTACCCCCCCCCCCCGCCCTAATTTACAAATATATAGCCCAAATTTGTTTCTAAAGTATTATAATTTAATGATAATTTGTATATTTCATTGAGATTAATCTAACATCACTTCTTCAGTAGGGTCGCTATAACAGGTAAGTACCCATCAATAAGATTATGTAGTAGAAAGGAAATGACACGTCACATGCATTGAAATCATGGAACGTGACTTCCATAATTCGTACGCTCCATTGGAAAAGAGTTGGTTATGAGTAGAAAGGGGTCATGAGCTCGTGAGATGACACCATATATGGGCATAGAGTCCCTAGGGAGATGGTTTTCTCACTGAAAATGAAAAAACAGAATTTTTCTCACTTGAAAAAGCAGGATTTTTCTCACTTTTATGGATGTTTCATGGACGGTTATGAGTGTCGGTCAATTTATTTGATGTTTTCATGGATTTCAACATCAATTTATGTCTGTTTTATGGTTTTTGTCAGTGAGAATGGAAAAACAGTATTTTTCTCACTTTGATGGATGTTTTCTGGATTATTGAGTCTAATATCACCTGTCAGAATTGTTTCCGGGGAAGTTAATTAATGTCTGACAGATGACGTCAAGTTAATTAATGTCTTTGATATATTTCCAAAGAGAATTGTTTCCGGGCGAATGTTTATTAATACCTGACAGATGATGTCATGATTGATTGATTTGTCACGAAAGGGGAATTAATTTGTTGTTTCTAAGGAGAATTATTGATTCACGAAAGGGGAATTAATTTGTTGTTTCCAAAGAGAATTATTTCCGAGCGAATGTCTATTAATGTCTTTGGAGTTCTACCAAGAGAATTGTTTCCGGGTGAATGTTTTGATCTTAGAGTTTAACGAGGGAAAAGGTTTCTTAGTAATTTCAAATGTGAAAGCACATGGGATGCCAAAAACAAAAGGAACTCGCTGAAATTACGTTTAGGGATTATTTGGGCGAAACCGTTTTAGACATTTTAGGGAATTATTTCGGCGAAACAGTTAGAGACATTTTTAAAGATGATTTTAGAAGATGTTTTAGAAGAGGTTTTGATTGTGGTCGTTATAATACACAAGTTCTATTTAAACAGTGTCGTGAGGTCCCATACCCCAACCCCAAAGGGCCCCGATCCCCCTACCCCGACCCAAAGGGCTCCGATCCACATACCCCACCCCGAAGGAAGCCCCCGGCCCCCAAAGGTTCCCCCGGGCTCCAAAAGGGTCCCCCGGGCCCCCCAAAGGCGCCCGGCGCCCCAAAGGCCTGATTTTTCAAAGTTCATTTTGAATTTCTTTCGTTGAAAAGCAAGAGTTGGAATATTTCAGTAGTGTTTGGTTGTGGTTTACCTTGTCACAGTTACATTTTCTTGATTTTTCAAAGTTCATTTTGAATTTCTTTCATTGAAATGCAAGAGTTGGAATATTTCAGTAGTGTTTTCTCGTGGTTTACCTTGTCACACTTACATTCTCTTGATTTTTCAAAGATTATTTTGGATTACTTTCGTTGAAATGCAAGAGTTGGAATATTTCAGTAGTGTTTTGATGTAGTTTACAGTGTCACAGTTATATTCTCTTGATTTTTCAAAGTTCATTTTGGATTTCTTTCGTTGAAATGCAAGAGTTGGAATATTGCAGTAGCCTTTTGTCGTGGTTTACCTTGTCACAGTTACATTCTCTTGATTTTTCAAAGTTCATTTTGAATTTCTTTCATTGAAATGCAAGAGTGGGATTATTTTAGTAGTGTATTGTCGTGGTTTACCATGTCACAGTTACATTCCATTGATTTTTCAAAGTTCATTTTCGATTTCCTTCGTTGAAATGCAAGAGTTGGAATATTTCAGTAGTGTTTTGTCATGGTTTACCTTGTCACAGTTACATTCTCTTAATTTTTCAAAGTTCATTTTGAATTTCTTTTGTTGAAAAGCAAGAGTTGGAATATTTCAGTAGTGTTTGGTTGTGGTTTACCTTGTCACAGTTACATTTTCTTGATTTTTCAAACTTCATTTTGAGTTTCTTTCATTGAAATGCAAGAGTTGGATTATTTCAGTAGTGTTTTGTCATGGTTTTCCTTGTCAAAGTTACATTCTCTTGATTTTTCAAAGTTGATTTTGAATTTCTTTCGTTGAAATGCAAGAGTTGGAATATTTCAGTAGTGTTTGGTTGTGGTTTACCTTGTCACAGTTACATTTTCTTGATTTTTCAAAGTTCATTTTGAATTTCTTTCATTGAAATGCAAGAGTTGGAATATTTCAGTAGTAGTTTTTCGTGGTTTACCTTGTCAGAGTTACATTCTCTTGATTTTTCAAAGATCATTTTGGATTTCTTTCGTTGAAATGCAAGAGTTGGAATATTTCAGTAGTGTTTTGATGTGGTTTACAGTGTCACAGTTACATTCTCTTGATTTTTCAAAGTTCATTTTGGATTTATTTCATTGAAATGCAAGAATTGGAATATTTCAGTAGTGTTTTGTCGTGGTTTAGCTTGTCACAGTTACATTCTCTTGATTTTTCAAAGTTCATTTTGGATTTCTTTCGTTGAAATGCAAGAGTTGGAATATTTCAGTAGTGTTTTGTCATGGTTTACCTTATCACAGTTACATTCTCTTGATTTTTCAAAGTTCATTTTGAATTTTTTTCATTGAAATGCAAGAGTGGGATTATTTCAGTAGTATGTTGTCGTGGTTTACCATATCACAGTTACATTCCCTTGATTTTTCAAAGTTCATTTCGGTTTTCTTTCATTGAAATGCAAGAGTTGGAATACTGCAGTAGTGTTTTGTCATGGTTTACCTTGTCACAGTTACATTCTCTTAATTTTTCAAAGTTCATTTTGGATTTCTTATGTTGAAAAGCAAGAGTTGGAATATTTCAGTAGTGTTTTGTTGTGGTTTATCTTGTCACAGTTACATTCTCTTGATTTTTCAAACTTCATTTTGAGTTTCTTTCATTGAAATGCAAGAGTTGGAATATTTCAGTAGTGTTTTGTTGTGGTTTACCTTGTCACAGTTACATTCTCTTGATTTTTCAAAGTTCATTTTGAGTTTCTTTCATTGAAATGCAAGAGTTGGATTATTTCAGTAGTGTTTTGTCATGGTTTACCTTGTCAAAGTTACATTCTCTTGATTTTTCAAAGTTCATTTTGAATTTCTTTCGTTGAAATGCAAGAGTTGGATTATTTCAGTAGGGGTTGGTTGTGGTTTACCTTGTCACAGTTACATTTTCTTGATTTTTCAAAGTTCATTTCGGTTTTCTTTCATTGAAATGCAAGAGTTGGAATATTTCAGTAGTGTTTTGTCGTGGTTTACCTTGTCACAGTTACATTCTCTTGATTTTTCAAAGTTCATTTTGGATTTCTTTCGTTGAAATGCAAGAGTTGGAATATTTCAGTAGCGTTTTGTCGTGGTTTACCTTGTCACAGTTACATTCTCTTGATTTTTCAAAGTTCATTTTGAGTTTCTTTCATTGAAATGCAAGAGTGGGATTATTTCAGTAGTGTTTTGTCGTGGTTTACCATGTCACAGTTACATTCCCTTGATTTTTCAAAGTTCATTTTCGATTTCCTTCGTTGAAATGCAAGAGTTAGAATATTGCAGTAGTGTTTTGGTGTGGTTTTACCTTATCACAGTTACATTCTCTTGATTTTTCAAAATTCATTTTGAATTTCTATCGTTGAAATGCAAGAGCTGGAATATTTCAGTAGTGTTTTGTTGTTGGTTTACCTTATCACAGTTACATTCTCTTGATTTTTCAAAGTTCATTTGAATTTTTTTTATTGAAACGCAAGAGTTGGAATATTTCAGTAGTGTTTTTTTGTGGTTTACCTTGTCACACTTAAATTTTCTTGATTTTTCAAAGTTCATTTTGGATTTCTTTCATTGAAATGCAAGAGTTGGAATATTTCAGTAGTGTTTTGTCGTGGTTTACCTTGTCACAGTTACATTCTCTTGATTTTTCAAAGTTCATTTTGGATTTATCTCGTTGAAATGCAAGAGTTGGAATATTTCAGTAGTGTTTTGTCATGGTTTACCTTGTCACAGTTATATCCTCTTAATTTTTCAAAATTCATTTTGAATTTCTATCGTTGAAATGCAAGAGCTGGAATATTTCAGTAGTGTTTTGTTGTGGTTTAACTTATCACAGTTACATTTTCTTGATTTTTCAAAGTTCATTTTGAATTTCTTTTATTGAAATGCAAGAGTTGGAATATTTCAGTAGTGTTTTGTCGTGGTTTACCTTGTCAGAGTTACATTTTCATGATTTTTCAAAGTTCATTTTGAATTTCTTTCGTTGAAATGCAAGAGTTGGAATATTTCAGTAGTGTTTTGTTGTGGTTTACCTTGTCACAGTTACATTTTCTTGATTTTTAAAAGTTCATTTCAGTTTTCTTTCATTGAAATGCAAGAGTTGGAATATTTCAGTAGTGTTTTGTCGTGGTTTACCTTGTCACAGTTACATTCTCTTGATTTTTCAAAGTTCATTTTGGATTTCTTTCGTTGAAATGTAACAGTTGGAATATTTCAGTAGCGTTTTGTCGTGGTTTACCTTGTCACAGTTACATTCTCTTGATTTTTCAAAGTTCATCTTGAATTTCTTTCATTGAAATGCAAGAGTGGGATTATTTCAGTAGTGTTTTGTCGTGGTTTACCATGTCACAGTTACATTCCCTTGATTTTTCAAAGTTCATTTTGGATTTCTTTCATTGAAATGCAAGAGTTGTAATATTTTAGTAGTGTTTTGTCGTGGTTTACCTTGTCACAGTTACATTCTCTTGATTTTTCAAAGTTCATTTTGGATTTATCTCGTTGAAATGCAAGAGTTGAATTATTTCAGTAGTGTTTTGTCGTGGTTTACCTTGTCACAGTTACATTCTCTTGATTTTTCAAAGTTCATTTTGGATTTCTTTCGTTGAAATGCAAGAGTTGGAATATTTCAGTAGTGTTTTGTCATGGTTTACCTTGTCACAGTTACATTCTCTTGATTTTTCAAAGTTCATTTTGAATTTCTTTCATTGAAATGCAAGAGTGGGATTATTTCAGTAGTGTTTTGTCGTGGTTTACCATGTCACTGTTACATTCTCTTGATTTTTCAAAGTTCATTTTGGATTTATCTCGTTGAAATGCAAGAGTTGAATTATTTCAGTAGTGTTTTGTCGTGGTTTACCTTGTCACAGTTACATTCTCTTGATTTTTCAAAGTTCATTTTGGATTTCTTTCATTGAAATGCAAGAGTTGGAATATTTCAGTAGTGTTTTGTTGTGGTTTACTTTGTCACACTTACATTCTCACGATTTTTCAAAGTTCATTTTGGATATCTTTCATTGAAATGCAAGAGTTGGAACATTTCAGTAGTGTTTTGTCGTGGTTTACCTTGTCATACTTACATTCGCTTGATTTTTCAAAGTTCATTTTGGATTTCATTTGTTGAAATGCAAGAGTTGGAATATTTCAGTAGTGTTTTGTCGTGGTTTACCTTGTCACAGTTACATTCTCTTAATTTTTCAATGTTCATTTTGAATTTCTTTCGTTGAAAAGCAAGAGTTGCAATGTTTCAGTAGTGTTTTGTCATGGTTTACCTTGTCACAGTTACATTCTCTTGATTTTTCAAAGTTCATTTTGAATTTCTTTCATTGAAATGCAAGAGTTGGAATATTTCAGTAGTGTTTTGTTGTGGTTTACCTTGTCACAGTTACATTCTCTTGATTTTTCAAAGTTCATTTTGAGTTTCTTTCATTGAAATGCAAGAGTTGGATTATTTCAGTAGTTTTTGTCATGGTTTACCTTGTCAAAGTTACATTCTCTTGATTTTTCAAAGTTCATTTTGAATTTCTTTCGTTGAAATGCAAGAGTTGGAATATTTCAGTAGTGTTTGGTTGTGGTTTACCTTGTCACAGTTACATTTTCTTGATTTTTCAAAGTTCATTTTGAATTTTTTTCATTGAAATGCAAGAGTTGGAATATTTCAGTAGTGTTTTTTCGTGGTTTACCTTGTCACAGTTACATTCTCTTGATTTTTCAAAGATTCATTTTGGATTTCTTTCGTTGAAATGCAAGAGTTGGAATATTTCAGTAGTGTTTTGATGTGGTTTACAGTGTCACAGTTAAATTCTCTTGATTTTTCAAAGTTCATTTTGGATTTCTTTCATTGAAATGCAAGAGTTGGAATATTTCAGTAGTGTTTTGTCGTGGTTTACCTTGTCACAGTTACATTCTCTTGATTTTTCAAAGTTCATTTTGGATTTCTTTCGTTGAAATGCAAGAGTTGGAAAATTTCAGTAGTGTTTTGTCATGGTTTACCTTATCACAGTTACATTCTCTTGATTTTTCAAATTTCATTTTGAATTTTTTCATTGAAATGCAAGAGTGGGATTATTTCAGTAGTGTGTTGTCGTGGTTTACCATGTCACAGTTACATTCCCTTGATTTTTCAAAGTTCATTTTCGATTTCCTTCGTTGAAATGCAAGAGTTGGAATATTGCAGTAGTGTTTTGTCATGGTTTACCTTGTCACAGTTACATTCTCTTAATTTTTCAAAGTTCATTTTGAATTTCTTATAATGAAAAGCAAGAGTTGGAATATTTCAGTAGTGTTTTGTTGTGGTTTACCTTGTCACAGTTACATTCTCTTGATTTTTCAAACTTCATTTTGAATTTCTTTCATTGAAATGTAAGAGTTGGAATATTTCAGTAGTGTTTTGCTGTGGTTTACCTTGTCACAGTTACACTCTCTTGATTTTTCAAAGTTCATATTGAGTTTCTTTCATTGAAATGCAAGAGTTGGAATATTTCAGTAGTGTTTTGTCGTGGTTTACCTTGTTAGAGTTACATTTTCATGATTTTTCAAAGTTCATTTTGAATTTCTTTCGTTGAAATGCAAGAGTTGGAATATTTCAGTAGTGTTTTGTTGTAGTTTACCTTGTCACAGTTACATTTTCTTGATTTTTAAAAGTTCATTTCGGTTTTCTTTCGTTGAAATGTAAGAGTTGGAATGTTTCAGTAGTGTTTTGTCGTGGTTTACCTTGTCACAATTGCATTCTCTGGATTTTTCAAAGTTCATTTTGGATTTCTTTCGTTGAAATGCAACAGTTGGAATATTTCAGTAGCGTTTTGTCGTAGTTAACCTTGTCACAGTTACATTCTCTTGATTTTTCAAAGTTCATTTTGGATTTCTTTCATTGAAATGCAAGAGTTGGAATATTTTAGTAGTGTTTTGTTGTGGTTTACCTTGTCACACTTACATTCTCATGATTTTTCAAAGTTCATTTTGGATTTCTTTCATTGAAATGCAAGAGTTGGAATATTTCAGTAGTGTTTTGTTGTGGTTTACCTTGTCACACTTAAATTTTCTTGATTTTTCAAAGTTCATTTTGGATTTCTTTCATTGAAATGCAAGAGTTGGAATATTTCAGTAGTGTTTTGTCATGGTTTACCTTGTCACAGTTACATTCTCTTGATTTTTCAAACTTCATTTTGAGTTTCTTTCATTGAAATGCAAGAGTTGGAATATTTCAGTAGTGTTTTGTTGTGGTTTACCTTGTCACAGTTACATTCTCTTGATTTTTCAAAGTTCATTTTGATTTCTTTCATTGAAATGCAAGAGTTGGATTATTTCAGTAGTGTTTTGTCATGGTTTACCTTGTCAAAGTTACATTCTCTTGATTTTTCAAAGTTCATTTTGAATTTCTTTCGTTGAAATGCAAGAGTTGGAATATTTCAGTAGTGTTTGGTTGTGGTTTACCTTGTCACAGTTACATTTTCTTGATTTTTCAAAGTTCATTTCGGTTTTCTTTCATTGAAATGCAAGAGTTGGAATATTTCAGTAGTGTTTTGTCGTGGTTTACCTTGTCACAGTTACATTCTCTTGATTTTTCAAAGTTCATTTTGAATTTCTTTCATTGAAATGCAAGAGTTGGATTATTTCAGTAGTGTTTTGTCGTGGTTTACCATGTCACAGTTACATTCCCTTGATTTTTCAAAGTTCATTTTCGATTTCCTTCGTTGAAATGCAAGAGTTGGAATATTGCAGTAGTGTTTTGGTGTGGTTTACCTTATCACAGTTACATTCTCTTGATTTTTCAAAATTCATTTTGAATTTCTATCGTTGACATGCAAGAGCTGGAATATTTCAGTAGTGTTTTGTTGTTGGTTTACCTTATCACACTTACATTTTCTTGATTTTTCAAAGTTCATTTTGGATTTCTTTCATTGAAATGCAAGAGTTGGAATATTTCAGTAGTGTTTTGTCGTGGTTTACCTTGTCACAGTTACATTCTCTTGATTTTTCAAAGTTCATTTTGGATTTATCTCGTTGAAATGCAAGAGTTGGAATATTTCAGTAGTGTTTTGTTGTGGTTTACCTTATCACAGTTACATTTTCTTGATTTTTCAAAGTTCATTTTGGATTTCTTTCGTTGAAATGCAAGAGTTGGAATATTTCAGTAGTGTTTTGTTGTAGTTTACCTTGTCACAGTTACATTTTCTTGATTTTTAAAAGTTCATTTCGGTTTTCTTTCGTTGAAATGCAAGAGTTGGAATATTTCAGTAGTGTTTTGTCGTGGTTTACCTTGTTACAATTGCATTCTCTTGATTTTTCAAAGTTCATTTTGGATTTCTTTCGTTGAAATGCAACAGTTGGAATATTTCAGTAGCGTTTTGTTGTGGTTTACCTTGTCACAGTTACATTCTCTTGATTTTTCAAAGTTCATCTTGAATTTCTTTCATTGAAATGCAAGACTGGGATTATTTCAGTAGTGTTTTGTTGTGGTTTACCATGTCACAGTTACATTCCCTTGATTTTTCAAAGTTCATTTTGGATTTCTTTTATTGAAATGCAAGAGTTGGAATATTTTAGTAGTGTTTTGTTGTGGTTTACCTTGTCACACTTACATTTTCTTGATTTTTCAAAGTTCATTTTGGATTTTTTTCATTGAAATGCAAGAGTTGGAATATTTCAGTAGTGTATTGTCGTGGTTTACCTTGTCACAGTTACATTCTCTTGATTTTTCAAAGTTCATTTTGGATTTATCTCGTTGGAATGCAAGAGTCGAATTATTTCAGTAGTGTTTTGTCGTGGTTTACCTTGTCACAGTTACATTCTCTTGATTTTTCAAAGTTCATTTTGGATTTCTTTCGTTGAAATGCAAGAGTTGGAATATTTCAGTAGTGTTTTGTCATGGTTTACCTTGTTACAGTTACATTCTCTTGATTTTTTCAAAGTTCATTTTGAATTTCTTTCATTGAAATGCAAGAGTTGGATTATTTCAGTAGTGTTTTGTCATGGTTTACCTTGTCAAAGTTACATTCTCTTGATTTTTCAAAGTTCATTTTGAGTTTCTTTCGTTGAAATGCAAGAGTTGGATTATTTCGGTAGTGTTTGGTTGTGGTTTACCTTGTCACAGTTACATTTTCTTGATTTTTCAAAGTTCATTTCGGTTTTCTTTCATTGAAATGCAAGAGTTGGAATATTTCAGTAGTGTTTTGTCGTGGTTTAACTTGTCACAGTTACATTCTCTTGATTTTTCAAAGTTCATTTTGAATTTCTTTCATTGAAATGCAAGAGTGGGATTATTTCAGTAGTGTTTTGTCGTGGTTTACCATGTCACAGTTACATTCCCTTGATTTTTCAAAGTTCATTTTTGATTTCCTTCGTTGAAATGCAAGAGTTGGAATATTGCAGTAGTGTTTTGGTGTGGTTTACCTTATCACAGTTACATTCTCTTGATTTTTCAAAATTCATTTTGAATTTCTATCGTTGACATGCAAGAGCTGGAATATTTAAGTAGTGTTTTGTTGTTGGTTTACCTTATCACACTTACATTTTCTTGATTTTTCAAAGTTCATTTTGGATTTCTTTCATCGAAATGCAAGAGTTGGAATATTTCAGTAGTGTTTTGTCGTGGGTTACCTTGTCACAGTTACATTCTCTTGATTTTTCAAAGTTCATTTTGGATTTATCTCGTTGAAATGCAAGAGTTGGAATATTTCAGTAGTGTTTTGTCATGGTTTACCTTGTCACAGTCACATCCTCTTAATTTTTCAAAATTCATTTTGAATTTCTATCGTTGAAATGCAAGAGCTGGAATATTTCAGTAGTGTTTTGTTGTGGTTTACCTTATCACAGTTACATTTTCTTGATTTTTCAAAGTTCATTTTGAATTTCTTTTATTGAAATGCAAGAGTTGGAATATTTCAGTAGTGTTTTGTCATGGTTTACCTTGTCAGAGTTACATTTTCATGATTTTTCAAAGTTCATTTTGAATTTCTTTCGTTGAAATGCAAGAGTTGGAATATTTCAGTAGTGTTTTGTTGTAGTTTACCTTGTCACAGTTACATTTTCTTGATTTTTAAAAGCTCATTTCGGTTTTCTTTCGTTGAAATACAAGAGTTGGAATATTTCAGTAGTGTTTTGTCGTGGTTTACCTTGTCACAGTTACATTCTCTTGATTTTTCAAAGTTCATTTTGGATTTCTTTCGTTGAAATGCAAGAGTTGGAATATTTCAGTAGCGTTTTGTCGTGGTTTACCATGTCACAGTTACATTCCCTTGATTTTTCAAAGTTCATTTTGGATTTCTTTCATTGAAATGCAAGAGTTGGAATATTTTAGTAGTGTTTTGTTGTGGTTTACCTTGTCACACTTACATTGTCATGATTTTTCAAAGTTCATTTTGAATTTCTTTCATTGAAATGAAAGAGTTGGAATATTTCAGTAGTGTTTTGTTGTGGTTTACCTTGTCACAGTTACATTTTCTTGATTTTTCAAAGTTCATTTTGAATTTTTTTCATTGAAATGCAAGAGTTGGAATATTTCAGTAGTGTATTGTCGTGGTTTACCTTGTCACAGTTACATTCTCTTGATTTTTCAAAGTTCATTTTGGATTTATCTCGTTGAAATGCAAGAGTTGAATTATTTCAGTAGTGTTTTGTCGTGGTTTACCTTGTCACAGTTACATTCTCTTGATTTTTCAAAGTTCATTTTGGATTTCTTTCGTTGAAATGCAAGAGTTGGAATATTTTTGTACGGTACTATCCCGATTTAGATGAACTTCAGGATCAATCTTTCGATGTGGGATGTTTTTAAACAATGTAATGTTATTTAACTCGCTTAATTAAAAAAAAAAAAAACAAGCCTTATCTGCCAAGACAGTCAGCAATCCTAAGTTTTATTAATTGCAGACATTAGCTTATTTTATAATTAAAGCTATAAGATTTAGAACTAAAAATAATTTCCAAAAGTGAACACGCTATATAAAAAGAAACACGCTTTGGCAACTGAAAGTAAGGAGCAGCATTAAAACTTATAACGAACATAAGTAAAACCCTATATGAGGGGGGGGGGGGGGGTTACACCCCTCTATCCGTCACTGTTGACGCTAAAGTTTTATTAGTACTTTAGGAAAGATTCTTATTCAAATTATTAGCCCTTGTGCTTCAGAAGGTGTTCTTAAGTAATTGGAATCCAAAGTCAAACTTTAGCGTAAAAAGCAAGGTATTGAGGAGGGTGCATTAATCCTCATGTACGGAATAATTTCTAGTTGTTCTAGGTTTTAATGTTACTTCTCACTTTCGGTTGAAAAAAATATTTTCTTAATTTATTTTTTGATCGTTTTTCAAATGGCGCCGTGAAATCCACCTCCCATCCTCCCACCTTTTTCCGGATGATACCCCCAGACGATTTTCCTACAGAAAATTACGCCAAAAAATTTCTCCTTACTTTCCTTTGAAAATTTGATTATTTTTTATTCATAATAATCAAAAAACGCTGAGTATATATTACATCAATAGGCACATATCTGTTATAGCGACGCCCCACAAGAATTACGCTGAGTAAAACTAGAGAATAACCGGTTTCATCTGTTTGTATTAAGAGACAATTAGCTTACGCTCAGTGGAGAACAAGTGGCGGGTGGCATAATACGTCAGACTTATATAACTTGGGCTATATATTTTCACATTAGGGGGGGGGGGTCTGCTGGTAAAGTATTTGGACAGCGTGAAGTTAGAAAACATTCCTTATTTTATAATATGCACAATAATTGTAGCTAACACATTTTGCATGCAAACCCGCTATACTTTACCCCCCCTTCCCCCGCCCTAATTTACAAATATATAGCCCAAATTTGTTCTAAAGTATTATAATTTAATGATATTTGTATATTTCATTGAGATTAATCTAACATCACTTCTTCAGTAGGGTCGCTATAACAGGTAAGTACCCATCAATAAGATTATGTAGTAGAAAGGAAATGACACGTCACATGCATTGAAATCATGGAACGTGACTTCCATAATTCGTACGCTCCATTGGAAAAGAGTTGGTTATGAGTAGAAAGGGGTCATGAGCTCGTGACATGACACCATATATGGGCATAGAGTCCCTAGGGAGATGGTTTTCTCACTGAGAATGAAAAAACAGAATTTTTCTCACTTGAAAAAGCAGGATTTTTCTCACTTTTATGGATGTTTCATGGACGGTTATGAGTGTCGGTCAATTTATTTGATGTTTTTCATGGATTTCAACATCAATTTATGTCTGTTTTATGGTTTTTGTCAGTGAGAATGGAAAAAACAGTATTTTTCTCACTTTGATGGATGTTTTCTGGATTATTGAGTCTAATATCACCTGTCAGAATTGTTTCCGGGGAAGTTAATTAATGTCTGACAGATGACGTCAAGTTAATTAATGTCTTTGATGTATTTCCAAAGAGAATTGTTTCCGGGCGAATGTTTATTAATACCTGACAGATGATGTCATGATTGATTGATTTGTCACGAAAGGGGAATTAATTTGTTGTTTCTAAGGAGAATTATTGATTCACGAAAGGAGAATTAATTTGTTGTTTCCAAAGAGAATTATTTCCGAGCGAATGTCTATTAATGTCTTTGGAGTTCTGCCAAGAGAATTGTTTCCGGGTGAATGTTTTGATCTTAGAGTTTAACGAGGGAAAAGGTTTCTTAGTAATTTCAAATGTGAAAGCACATGGGATGCCAAAAACAAAAGGAACTCGCTGAAATTACGTTTAGGGATTATTTGGGCGAAACCGTTTTAGACATTTTAGGGAATTATTTCGGCGAAACAGTTAGAGACATTTTAAAAGATGATTTTAGAAGATGTTTTAGAAGAGGTTTTGATTGTGGTCGTTATAATACACAAGTTCTATTTAAACAGTGTCGTGAGGTCCCATACCCCAACCCCAAAGGGCCCCGATCCCCCTACCCCGACCCAAAGGGCTCCGATCCACATACCCCACCCCGAAGGAAGCCCCCGGCCCCCAAAGGTTCCCCGGGCTCCAAAAGGGTCCCCCGGGCCCCCCAAAGGGCCCCCGGTGCCCAAAGGCCTGATTTTTCAAAGTTCATTTTGAATTTCTTTCGTTGAAAAGCAAGAGTTGGAATATTTCAGTAGTGTTTGGTTGTGGTTTACCTTGTCACAGTTACATTTTCTTGATTTTTCAAAGTTCATTTTGAATTTCTTTCATTGAAATGCAAGAGTTGGAATATTTCAGTAGTGTTTTCTCGTGGTTTACCTTGTCACACTTACATTCTCTTGATTTTTCAAAGATCATTTTGGATTACTTTCGTTGAAATGCAAGAGTTGAAATATTTCAGTAGTGTTTTGATGTAGTTTACAGTGTCACAGTTATATTCTCTTGATTTTTCAAAGTTCATTTTGGATTTCTTTCATTGAAGTGCAAGAGTTGGAATATTTCAGTAGTGTTTTGTCGTGGTTTACATTGTAACAGTTACATTCTCTTGATTTTTCAAAGTTCATTTTGGATTTCTTTCGTTGAAATGCAAGAGTTGGAATATTGCAGTAGCCTTTTGTCGTGGTTCACCTTGTCACAGTTACATTTTCTTGATTTTTCAAAGTTCATTTTGAATTTCTTTCATTGAAATGCAAGAGTGGATTATTTTAGTAGTGTATTGTCGTGGTTTACCATGTCACAGTTACATTCCATTGATTTTTCAAAGTTCATTTTCGATTTCCTTCGTTGAAATGCAAGAGTTGGAATATTTCAGTAGTGTTTTGTCATGGTTTACCTTGTCACAGTTACATCTCTTAATTTTTCAAAGTTCATTTTGAATTTATTTTGTTGAAAAGCAAGAGTTGGAATATTTCAGTAGTGTTTGGTTGTGGTTTACCTTGTCACAGTTACATTTCTTGATTTTTCAAACTTCATTTTGAGTTTCTTTCATTGAAATGCAAGAGTTGGATTATTTCAGTAGTGTTTTGTCATGGTTTTCCTTGTCAAAGTTACATTCTCTGATTTTTCAAAGTTGATTTGAATTTCTTTCGTTGAAATGCAAGAGTTGGAATATTTCAGTAGTGTTTGGTTGTGGTTTACCTTGTCACAGTTACATTTTCTTGATTTTTCAAAGTTCATTTTGAATTTCTTTCATTGAAATGCAAGAGTTGGAATATTTCAGTAGTAGTTTTTCGTGGTTTACCTTGTCAGAGTTACATTCTCTTGATTTTTCAAAGATCATTTTGGATTTCTTTCGTTGAAATGCAAGAGTTGGAATATTTCAGTAGTGTTTTAATGTGGTTTACAGTGTCACAATTACATTCTCTTGATTTTTCAAAGTTCATTTTGGATTTCTTTCATTGAAATGCAAGAATTGGAATATTTCAGTAGTGTTTTGTCGTGGTTTAGCTTGTCACAGTTACATTCTCTTGATTTTTCAAAGTTCATTTTGGATTTCTTTCGTTGAAATGCAAGAGTTGGAATATTTCAGTAGTGTTTTGTCATGGTTTACCTTATCACAGTTACATTCTCTTGATTTTTCAAAGTTCATTTTGAATTTCTTTCATTGAAATGCAAGAGTGGGATTATTTCAGTAGTATGTTGTCGTGGTTTACCATATCACAGTCACATTCCCTTGATTTTTCAAAGTTCATTTCGGTTTTCTTTCATTGAAATGCAAGAGTTGGAATACTGCAGTAGTGTTTTGTCGTGGTTTACCTTGTCACAGTTACATTCTCTTAATTTTTCAAAGTTCATTTTGGATTTCTTATGTTGAAAAGCAAGAGTTGGAATATTTCAGTAGTGTTTTGTTGTGGTTTATCTTGTCACAGTTACATTCTCTTGATTTTTCAAAGTTCATTTTGAGTTTCTTTCATTGAAATGCAAGAGTTGGATTATTTCAGTAGTGTTTTGTCATGGTTTACCTTGTCAAAGTTACATTCTCTTGATTTTTCAAAGTTCATTTTGAATTTCTTTCGTTGAAATGCAAGAGTTGGATTATTTCAGTAGTGGTTGGCTGTGGTTTACCTTGTCACAGTTACATTTTCTTGATTTTTCAAAGTTCATTTCGGTTTTCTTTCATTGAAATGCAAGAGTTGGAATATTTCAGTAGTGTTTTGTCGTGGTTTACCTTGTCACAGTTACATTCTCTTGATTTTTCAAAGTTCATTTTGGATTTCTTTCGTTGAAATGCAAGAGTTGGAATATTTCAGTAGCGTTTTGTCGTGGTTTACCTTGTCACAGTTACATTCTCTTGATTTTTCAAAGTTCATTTTGAATTTCTTTCATTGAAATGCAAGAGTGGGATTATTTCAGTAGTGTTTTGTCGTGGTTTACCATGTCACAGTTACATTCCCTTGATTTTTCAAAGTTCATTTTCGATTTCCTTCGTTGAAATGCAAGAGTTGGAATATTGCAGTAGTGTTTTGGTGTGGTTTACCTTATCACAGTTACATTCTCTTGATTTTTCAAAATTCATTTTGAATTTCTATCGTTGAAATGCAAGAGCTGGAATATTTCAGTAGTGTTTTGTTGTTGGTTTACCTTATCACAGTTACATTCTCTTGATTTTTCAAAGTTCATTTGAATTTTTTTTTATTGAAACGCAAGAGTTGGAATATTTCAGTAGTGTTTTTTTGTGGTTTACCTTGTCACACTTAAATTTTCTTGATTTTTCAAAGTTCATTTTGGATTTCTTTCATTGAAATGCAAGAGTTGGAATATTTCAGTAGTGTTTTGTCGTGGTTTACCTTGTCACAGTTACATTCTCTTGATTTTTCAAAGTTCATTTTGGATTTATCTCGTTGAAATGCAAGAGTTGGAATATTTCAGTAGTGTTTTGTCATGGTTTACCTTGTCATATTTATATCCTCTTAATTTTTCAAAATTCATTTTGAATTTCTATCGTTGAAATGCAAGAGCTGGAATATTTCAGTAGTGTTTTGTTGTGGTTTAACTTATCACAGTTACATTTTCTTGATTTTTCAAAGTTCATTTTGAATTTCTTTTATTGAAATGCAAGAGTTGGAATATTTCAGTAGTGTTTTGTCGTGGTTTACCTTGTCAGAGTTACATTTTCATGATTTTTCAAAGTTCATTTTGAATTTCTTTCGTTGAAATGCAAGAGTTGGAATATTTCAGTAGTGTTTTGTTGTGGTTTACTTTGTCACAGTTACATTTTCTTGATTTTTAAAGTTCATTTCAGTTTTCTTTCGTTGAAATGCAAGAGTTGGAATATTTCAGTAGTGTTTTGTCGTGGTTTACCTTGTCACAGTTACATTCTCTTGATTTTTCAAAGTTCATTTTGGATTTCTTTCGTTGAAATGTAACAGTTGGAATATTTAGTAGCGTTTTGTCGTGGTTTACCTTGTCACAGTTACATTCTCTTGATTTTTCAAAGTTCATCTTGAATTTCTTTCATTGAAATGCAAGAGTGGGATTATTTCAGTAGTGTTTTGTCGTGGTTTACCATGTCACAGTTACATTCCCTTGATTTTTCAAAGTTCATTTTGGATTTCTTTCATTGAAATGCAAGAGTTGTAATATTTTAGTAGTGTTTTGTCGTGGTTTACCTTGTCACAGTTACATTCTCTTGATTTTTCAAAGTTCATTTTGGATTTATCTCGTTGAAATGCAAGAGTTGAATTATTTCAGTAGTGTTTTGTCGTGGTTTACCTTGTCACAGTTACATTCTCTTGATTTTTCAAAGTTCATTTTGGATTTCTTTCGTTGAAATGCAAGAGTTGGAATATTTCAGTAGTGTTTTGTCATGGTTTACCTTGTCACAGTTACATTCTCTTGATTTTTCAAAGTTCATTATGAATTTCTTTCATTGAAATGCAAGAGCTGGATTATTTCAGTAGTGTTTTGTCGTGGTTTACCTTGTCACAGTTACATTCTCTTGATTTTTCAAAGTTCATTTTGGATTTCTTTCGTTGAAATGCAAGAGTTGGAATATTTCAGTAGTGTTTTGTCATGGTTTACCTTGTCACAGTTACATTCTCTTGATTTTTCAAAGTTCATTTTGAGTTTCTTTCATTGAAATGCAAGAGTTGGAATATTTCAGTAGTGTTTGGTTGTGGTTTACCTTGTCACAGTTACATTTTCTTGATTTTTCAAAGTTCATTTTGGATTTCTTTCGTTGAAAAGCAAGAGTTGGAATATTTCAGTAGCGTTTTGTCGTGGTTTACCTTGTCACAGTTACATTCTCTTGATTTTTCGAAGTTTATTTTGAATTTCTTTCATTGAAATGCAAGAGTGGAATTATTTCAGTAGTGTTTTGTCGTGGTTTACCATGTCACAGTTACATTCCCTTGATTTTTCAAAGTTCCTTTTGGATTTCCTTCGTTGAAATGCAAGAGTTGGAATATTTCAGTAGTGTTTTGTCATGGTTTAACTTGTCACAGTTACATTCTCTTAATTTTTCAAAGTTCATTTTGAATTTCTATCGTTGAAATGCAAGAGTTGGAATATTTCAGTAGTGTTTTGTTGTGGTTTACCTTGTCACAGTTACATTCTCTTGATTTTTCAAAGTTCATTTTGAATTTCATTCATTGAAATGCAAGAGTTGGAATATTTCAGTAGTGTTTTGTCGTGGTTTACCTTGTCACAGTTACATTTTCTTGATTTTTCAAAGTTCATTTTCAATTTCTTTCATTGAAATGCAAGAGTTGGAATATTTCAGTAGTGTTTTGTTGTGGTTTACCTTGTCACAGTTACATTTTCTTGATTTTTCAAAGTTCATTTCGGTTTTCTTTCATTGAAATGCAAGAGTTGGAATATTTCAGTAGTGTTTTGTCGTGGTTTACCTTGTCACAGTTACATTCCCTTGATTTTTCAAAGTTCATTTTGGATTTCTTTAGTTGAAATGCAAGAGTTGGAATATTTCAGAAGCGTTTTGTCGTGGCTTACCTTGTCACAGTTATATTCTCTTGATTTTTCAAAGTTCATTTTGAATTTCTTTCATTGAAATGAAAGAGTTGGAATATTACAGTAGTGTTTTGTCGTGGTTTACCTTATCACAGTTACATTCTCTTGATTTTTCAAAGTTCATTTTGGATTTCATTTGTTGAAATGCAAGAGTTGGAATATTTCAGTAGTGTTTTGTCGTGGTTTACCTTGTCACAGTTACATTCTCTTAATTTTTCAAAGTTCATTTTGGATATCTTTCATTGAAATGCAAGAGTTGGAATATTTCAGTAGTGTTTTGTCGTGGTTTACCTTGTCATACTTACATTCTCTTGATTTTTCAAAGTTCATTTTGGATTTCTTTCATTGAAATGCAAGAGTTGGAATATTTCAGTAGTGTTTTGTCGTGGTTTACCTTATCACAATTACATTCTCTTGATTTTTCAAAGTTCATTTTGGATTTCATTTGTTGAAATGCAAGAGTTGGAATATTTCAGTAGTGTTTTGTCGTGGTTTACCTTGTCACAGTTACATTCTCTTAATTTTTCAAAGTTCATTTGAATTTCTTTCGTTGAAAAGCAAGAGTTGGAATATTTCAGTAGTGTTTTGTCATGGTTTACCTTGTCACAGTTACATTCTCTTGATTTTTCAAAGTTCATTTTGAATTTCTTTCGTTGAAAAGCAAGAATTGGAATATTTCAGTAGTGTTTTGTCGTGGTTTACCTTGTCAAAGTTACATTCTCTTGATTTTTCAAAGTTCATTTTGAATTTCTTTTGTTGAAAAGCAAGAGTTGGAATATTTCAGTAGTGTTTGGTTGTGGTTTACCTTGTCACAGTTACATTTTCTTGATTTTTCAAACGTCATTTTGAGTTTCATTCATTGAAATGCAAGAGTTGGATTATTTCAGTAGTGTTTTGTCATGGTTTACCTTGTCAAAGTTACATTCTCTTGATTTTTCAAAGTTCATTTTGAATTTCTTTCGTTGAAATGCAAGAGTTGGATTATTTCAGTAGTGGTTGGTTGTGGTTTACCTTGTCACAGTTACATTTTCTTGATTTTTCAAAGTTCATTTCGGTTTTCTTTCATTGAAATGCAAGAGTTGGAATATTTCAGTAGTGTTTTGTCGTGGTTTACCTTGTCACAGTTACATTCTCTTGATTTTTCAAAGTTCATTTTGGATTTCTTTCGTTGAAATGCAAGAGTTGGAATATTTCAGTAGCGTTTTGTCGTGGTTTACCTTGTCACAGTTACATTCTCTTGATTTTTCAAAGTTCATTTTGAATTTCTTTCATTGAAATGCAAGAGTGGGATTATTTCAGTAGTGTTTTGTCGTGGTTTACTGTGTCACAGTTACATTCCCTTGATTTTTCAAAGTTCATTTTCGATTTCCTTCGTTGAAATGCAAGAGTTGGAATATTGCAGTAGTGTTTTGGTGTGGTTTACCTTATCACAGTTACATTCTCTTGATTTTTCAAAATTCATTTTGAATTTCTATCGTTGAAATGCAAGAGCTGGAATATTTCAGTAGTGTTTTGTTGTTGGTTTACCTTATCACAGTTACATTCTCTTGATTTTTCAAAGTTCATTTGAATTTCTTTTATTGAAACGCAAGAGTTGGAATATTTCAGTAGTGTTTTTTGTGGTTTACCTTGTCACACTTAAATTTTCTTGATTTTTCAAAGTTCATTTTGGATTTCTTTCATTGAAATGCAAGAGTTGGAATATTTCAGTAGTGTTTTGTCGTGGTTTACCTTGTCACAGTTACATTCTCTTGATTTTTCAAAGTTCATTTTGGATTTATCTCGTTGAAATGCAAGAGTTGGAATATTTCAGTAGTGTTTTGTCATGGTTTACCTTGTCACAGTTATATCCTCTTAATTTTTCAAAATTCATTTTGAATTTCTATCGTTGAAATGCAAGAGCTGGAATATTTCAGTAGTGTTTTGTTGTGGTTTAACTTATCACAGTTACATTTTCTTGATTTTTCAAAGTTCATTTTGAATTTCTTTTATTGAAATGCAAGAGTTGGAATATTTCAGTAGTGTTTTGTCGTGGTTTACCTTGTCAGAGTTACATTTTCATGATTTTTCAAAGTTCATTTTGAATTTCTTTCGTTGAAATGCAAGAGTTGGAATATTTCAGTAGTGTTTTGTTGTGGTTTACCATGTCACAGTTACATTCCCTTGATTTTTCAAAGTTCATTTTAGTTTTCTTTCATTGAAATGCAAGAGTTGGAATATTTTAGTAGTGTTTTGTCGTGGTTTACCTTGTCACAGTTACATTCTCTTGATTTTTCAAAGTTCATTTTGGATTTATCTCGTTGAAATGCAAGAGTTGAATTATTTCAGTAGTGTTTTGTCGTGGTTTACCTTGTCACAGTTACATTCTCTTGATTTTTCAAAGTTCATTTTGGATTTCTTTCGTTGAAATGCAAGAGTTGGAATATTTCAGTAGTGTTTTGTCATGGTTTACCTTGTCACAGTTACATTCTCTTGATTTTTCAAAGTTCATTTTGAATTTCTTTCATTGAAATGCAAGAGTTGGATTATTTCAGTAGTGTTTTGTCGTGGTTTACCTTGTCACAGTTACATTCTCTTGATTTTTCAAAGTTCATTTTGGATTTCTTTCGTTGAAATGCAAGAGTTGGAATATTTCAGTAGTGTTTTGTCATGGTTTACCTTGTCACAGTTACATTCTCTTGATTTTTCAAAGTTTACCATGTCACAGTTACATTCCCTTGATTTTTCAAAGTTCCTTTTGGATTTCCTTCGTTGAAATGCAAGAGTTGGAATATTTCAGTAGTGTTTTGTCATGGTTTAACTTGTCACAGTTACATTCTCTTAATTTTTCAAAGTTCATTTTGAATTTCTATCGTTGAAATGCAAGAGTTGGAATATTTCAGTAGTGTTTTGTTGTGGTTTACCTTGTCACAGTTACATTCTCTTGATTTTTCAAAGTTTATTTTGAATTTCAGTCATTGAAATGCAAGAGTTGGAATATTTCAGTAGTGTTTTGTCGTGGTTTACCTTGTCACAGTTACATTTTCTTGATTTTTCAAAGTTCATTTTCAATTTCTTTCATTAAAATGCAAGAGTTGGAATATTTCAGTAGTGTTTTGTTGTGGTTTACCTTGTCACAGTTACATTTTCTTGATTTTTCAAAGTTCATTTCGGTTTTCTTTCATTGAAATGCAAGAGTTGGAATATTTCAGTAGTGTTTTGTCGTGGTTTACCTTGTCACAGTTACATTCCCTTTATTTTTCAAAGTTAATTTTGGATTTCTTTAGTTGAAATGCAAGAGTTGGAATATTTCAGAAGCGTTTTGTCGTGGCTTACCTTGTCACAGTTATATTCTCTTGATTTTTCAAAGTTCATTTTGAATTTCTTTCATTGAAATGAAAGAGTTGGAATATTTCAGTAGTGTTTTGTTGTGGTTTACTTTGTCACACTTACATTCTCTTGATTTTTCAAAGTTCATTTTGGATTTCTTTCATTGAAATGCAAGAGTTGGAATATTTCAGTAGTGTTTTGTCGTGGTTTACCTTATCACAGTTACATTCTCTTGATTTTTCAAAGTTCATTTTGGATTTCATTTGTTGAAATGCAAGAGTTTGAATATTTCAGTAGTGTTTTGTCGTGGTTTACCTTGTCACAGTTACATTCTCTTAATTTTTCAAAGTTCATTTTGAATTTCTTTCGTTGAAAAGCAAGAGTTGGAATATTTCAGTAGTGTTTTGTCATGGTTTACCTTGTCACAGTTACATTCTCTTGATTTTTCAAAGTTCATTTTGAATTTCTTTCGTTGAAAAGCAAGAATTGGAATATTTCAGTAGTGTTTTGTCGTGGTTTACCTTGTCACAGTTACATTCTCTTGATTTTTCAAAGTTCATTTTGAATTTCTTTTGTTGAAAAGCAAGAGTTGGAATATTTCAGTAGTGTTTGGTTGTGGTTTACCTTGTCACAGTTACATTCTCTTGATTTTTCAAACTTCATTTTGAGTTTCTTTCATTGAAATGCAAGATTTGGATTATTTCAGTAGTGTTTTGTCATGGTTTACCTTGTCAAAGTTACATTCTCTTGATTTTTCAAAGTTCATTTTGAATTTCTTTCGTTGAAATGCAAGAGTTGGATTATTTTAGTAGTGGTTGGTTGTGGTTTACCTTGTCACAGTTACATTTTCTTGATTTTTCAAAGTTCATTTCGGTTTTCTTTCATTGAAATGCAAGAGTTGGAATATTTCAGTAGTGTTTTGTCGTGGTTTACCTTGTCACAGTTACATTCTCTTGATTTTTCAAAGTTCATTTCGGATTTCTTTCGTTGAAATGCAAGAGTTGGAATATTTCAGTAGTGTTTTGTCGTGGTTTACCTTGTCACAGTTACATTCTCTTGATTTTTCAAAGTTCATTTTGAATTTCTTTCATTGAAATGTAAGAGTGGGATTATTTCAGTAGTGTTTTGTCGTGGTTTACCATGTCACAGTTACATTCCCTTGATTTTTCAAAGTTCATTTTCGATTTCCTTCGTTGAAATGCAAGAGTTGGAATATTGCAGTAGTGTTTTAGTGTGGTTTACCTTATCACAGTTACATTCTCTTGATTTTTCAAAATTCATTTTGAATTTCTATCGTTGAAATGCAAGAGCTGGAATATTTCAGTAGTGTTTTGTTGTTGGTTTACCTTATCACAGTTACATTCTCTTGATTTTTCAAAGTTCATTTGAATTTTTTTTTATTGAAACGCAAGAGTTTCACAGTTACATTCTCTTGATTTTTCAAAGTTCAATTTGAATTTCTTTCATTGAAATGCAAGAGTGGGATTATTTCAGTAGTGTTTTGTCGTGGTTTACCATGTCACAGTTACATTCCCTTGATTTTTCAAAGTTCATTTTCGATTTCCTTCGTTGAAATGCAAGAGTTGGAATATTGCAGTAGTGTTTTGGTGTGGTTTACCTTATCACAGTTACATTCTCTTGATTTTTCAAAATTCATTTTGAATTTCTATCGTTGAAATGCAAGAGCTGGAATATTTCAGTAGTGTTTTGTTGTTGGTTTACCTTATCACAGTTACATTCTCTTGATTTTTCAAAGTTCATTTGAATTTTTTTTTATTGAAACGCAAGAGTTGGAATATTTCAGTAGTGTTTTTTTGTGGTTTACCCTGTTGAAATGCAAGAGTTGGAATATTTCAGTAGTGTTTTGTCATGGTTTAACTTGTCACAGTTACATTCTCTTAATTTTTCAAAGTTAATTTTGAATTTCTTTCGTTGAAATGCAAGAGTTGGAATATTTCAGTAGTGTTTTGTTGTGGTTTACCTTGTCACAGTTACATTCTCTTGATTTTTCAAAGTTCATTTTGAATTTCATTCATTGAAATGCAAGAGTTGGAATATTTCAGTAGTGTTTTGTCGTGGTTTACCTTGTCACAGTTACATTTTCTTGATTTTTCAAAGTTCATTTTCAATTTCTTTCATTAAAATGCAAGAGTTGGAATATTTCAGTAGTGTTTTGTTGTGGTTTACCTTGTCACAGTTACATTTTCTTGATTTTTCAAAGTTCATTTCGGTTTTCTTTCATTGAAATGCAAGAGTTGGAATATTTCAGTAGTGTTTTGTCGTGGTTTACCTTGTCACAGTTACATTCCCTTGATTTTTCAAAGTTAATTTTGGATTTCTTTAGTTGAAATGCAAGAGTTGGAATATTTCAGAAGCGTTTTGTCGTGGCTTACCTTGTCACAGTTATATTCTCTTGATTTTTCAAAGTTCATTTTGAATTTCTTTCATTGAAATGAAAGAGTTGGAATATTTCAGTAGTGTTTTGTTGTGGTTTACTTTGTCACACTTACATTCTCACGATTTTTCAAAGTTCATTTTGGATATCTTTCATTGAAATGCAAGAGTTGGAATATTTCAGTAGTGTTTTGTCGTGGTTTACCTTGTCATACTTACATTCTCTTGATTTTTCAAAGTTCATTTTGGATTTCTTTCATTGAAATGCAAGAGTTGGAATATTTCAGTAGTGTTTTGTCGTGGTTTACCTTATCACAGTTACATTCTCTTGATTTTTCAAAGTTCATTTTGGATTTCATTTGTTGAAATGCAAGATTTGGAATATTTCAGTAGTGTTTTGTCGTGGTTTACCTTGTCACAGTTACATTCTCTTAATTTTTCAAAGTTCATTTTGAATTTCTTTCGTTGAAAAGCAAGAGTTGGAATATTTCAGTAGTGTTTTGTCATGGTTTACCTTGTCACAGTTACATTCTCTTGATTTTTCAAAGTTCATTTTGAATTTCTTTCGTTGAAAAGCAAGAATTGGAATATTTCAGTAGTGTTTTGTCGTGGTTTACCTTGTCAAAGTTACATTCTCTTGATTTTTCAAAGTTCATTTTGAATTTCTTTCGTTGAAATGCAAGAGTTGAAATATTTCAGTAGTGTTTGGTTTTGGTTTACCTTGTCACAGTTACATTTGCTTGATTTTTCAAAGTTCATTTTGAATTTCTTTCATTGAAATGCAAGAGTAGAAATATTTCAATAGTGTTTCGTCGTGGTTTACCTTGTCACAGTTACATTCTCTTGATTTTTCAAAGTTCATTTTGAATTTCTTTCGTTGAAATGCAAGAGTTGGAATATTTCAGTAGTGTTTTGTTGTGGTTTACCTTGTCACAGTTACATTTTCTTGATTTTTCAAAGT
Organism: Artemia sinica; assembly: GCA_027921565.1. Lineage (NCBI taxonomy): Eukaryota > Metazoa > Arthropoda > Branchiopoda > Anostraca > Artemiidae > Artemia > Artemia sinica. Next base: position 20,659,695 of record CM051269.1, on the reverse strand, counting down.
TCATTTCGGTTTTCTATCATTGAAATGCAAGAGTTGGAATATTTCAGTTGTGTTTTGTCGTGGTTTACCTTGTCACAGTTACATTCCCTTGATTTTTCAAAGTTCATTTTGGATTTAATTAGTTGAAATGCAAGAGTTGGAATATTTCAGAAGCGTTTTGTCGTGGCTTACCTTGTCACAGTTATATTCTCTTGATTTTTCAAAGTTCATTTTGAATTTCTTTCATTGAAATGAAAGAGTGGGATTATTTCAGTAGTGTTTTGTCGTGGTTTACCATGTCACTGTTACATTCCCTTGATTTTTCAAAGTTCATTTTGGATGTCTTTCATTGAAATGCAAGAGTTGGAATATTTCAGTAGTGTTTTGTTGTGGTTTACTTTGTCACACTTACATTCTCACGATTTTTCAAAGTTCATTTTGGATATCTTTCATTGAAATGCAAGAGTTGGAACATTTCAGTAGTGTTTTGTCGTGGTTTACCCTGTCATACTTACATTCGCTTGATTTTTCAAAGTTCATTTTGGATTTCATTTGTTGAAATGCAAGAGTTGGAATATTTCAGTAGTGTTTTGTCGTGGTTTACCTTGTCACAGTTACATTCTCTTAATTTTTCAAAGTTCATTTTGAATTTCTTTCGTTGAAAAGCAAGAGTTGCAATATTTCAGTAGTGTTTTGTCATGGTTTACCTTGTCACAGTTACATTCTCTTGATTTTTCAAAGTTCATTTTGAATTTCTTTCGTTGAAAAGCAAGAGTTGGAATATTTCAGTAGTGTTTTGTCGTGGTTTACCTTGTCAAAGTTACATTCTCTTGATTTTTCAAAGTTCATTTTGAATTTCTTTCGTTGAAATGCAAGAGTTGGAATATTTCAGTAGTGTTTGGTTTTGGTTTACCTTGTCACAGTTACATTTTCTTGATTTTTCAAAGTTCATTTTGAATTTCTTTCATTGAAATGCAAGAGTTGGATTATTTCAGTAGTGTTTTGTCGTGGTTTACCTTGTCAAAGTTACATTCTCTTGATTTTTCAAAGTTCATTTTGAATTTCCTTCATTGAAATGCAAGAGTTGGATTATTTCAGTAGTGTTTTGTCGTGGTTTACCTTGTCAAAGTTACATTCTCTTGATTTTTCAAAGTTCATTTTGAATTTCTTTCGTTGAAATGCAAGAGTTGGAATATTTCAGTAGTGTTTGGTTGTGGTTTACCTTGTCACAGTTACATTCTCTTGATTTTTCAAAGTTCCTTTTGGATTTCTTTCATTGAAATGCAAGAGTTGGAATATTTGACTAGTGTTTTCTCGTGGTTTACCTTACCACACTTACATTCTCTTGATTTTTCAAAGATCATTTTGGATTTCTTTCGTTGAAATGCAAGAGTTGGAATATTTCAGTAGTGTTTTGCCGTGGTTTACTTTGTCAAAGTTACATTCTCTTAATTTTTCAAAGTTCATTTTGGATTTCTTTCGTTGAAATGCAAGAGTTGGAATATTTCAGTAGTGTTTTATCGTGGTTTACTTTGTCACAGTTACATTCTCTTGATTTTTCAATGTTCATTATGGATTTCTTTCGTTGAAATATGTTTTGTTGTGCTTTACCTTGACACAGTTACATTTTCTTGATTTTTGTTAGGTTAGGTTAGGTTAGATCAAGTTAGGTTAGGTTAGGTTAGCCTACGTACGCGCGCGTACGTAGGCTAACCTAACCTAACCTAACTTAACCTAACGTAACTTGATCTAGCCTAACCTAACCTAACAAAAATCAAGAAAATGTAACTCTGTCAAGGTAAAGCACAACAAAACATATTTCAACGAAAGAAATCCATAATGAACTTTGAAAAATCAAGAGAATGTAACTGTGACAAAGTAAACCACGACAAAACACTACTGAAATATTCCAGCTCTTGCATTTCAACGAAAGAAATCCAAAATGAACTTTGAAAAATCAAGAGAATGTAACTTTGACAAGGTAAACCACGACAAAACACTACTGAAATATTCCAACGCTTGCATTTAAACGAAAGAAATCCAAAATGATCTTTGAAAAATCAAGAGAATGTAAGTGTGGTAAGGTAAACCACGAGAAAACACTAGTGAAATATTCCAACTCTTGCATTTCAATGAAAGAAATCCAAAAGGAACCTTGAAAAATCAAGAGAATGTAACTGTGACAAGGTAAACCACAACCAAACACTATTGAAATATTCCAACTCTTGCATTTCAACGAAAGAAATTCAAAATGAACTTTGAAAAATCAAGAGAATGTAACTTTGACAAGGTAAACCACGACAAAACACTACTGAAATATTCCAACTCTTGCATTTCAATGAAAGATATCCAAAATGAACTTTGAAAAATCGTGAGAATGTAAGTGTGACAAAGTAAACCACAACAAAACACTACTGAAATATTCCAACTCTTGAAAGAAATTCAAAATGAACTTTGAAAAATCAAGAGAATGTAACTGTGACAAGGTAAACCACGACAAAACACTACTGAAATATTCCAACTCTTGCATTTCAATGAAAGAAATTCAAAATGAACTTTGAAAAATCAAGAAAATGCAACTGTGACAAGGTAAACCACAACCAAACACTACTGAAATATTCCAACTCTTGCATTTCAACGAAAGAAATTCAAGATGAACTTTGAAAAATCAAGAGAATGTAACTGTGACAAGGTAAACCACGACAAAACGCTACTGAAATATTCCAACTGTTACATTTCAACGAAAGAAATCCAAAATGAACTTTGAAAAATCAAGAGAATGTAACTGTGACAAGGTAAACCACGACAAAACACTACTGAAATATTCCAACTCTTGCATTTCAATGAAAGAAAACTGAAATGAACTTTTAAAAATCAAGAAAATGTAACTGTGACAAGGTAAACCACAACAAAACACTACTGAAATATTCCAACTCTTGCATTTCAACGAAAGAAATTCAAAATGAACTTTGAAAAATCATGAAAATGTAACTCTGACAAGGTAAACCACGACAAAACACTACTGAAATATTCCAACTCTTGCATTTCAATAAAAGAAATTCAAAATGAACTTTGAAAAATCAAGAAAATGTAACTGTGATAAGTTAAACCACAACAAAACACTACTGAAATATTCCAGCTCTTGCATTTCAACGATAGAAATTCAAAATGAATTTTGAAAAATTAAGAGGATATAACTGTGACAAGGTAAACCATGACAAAACACTACTGAAATATTCCAACTCTTGCATTTCAACGAGATAAATCCAAAATGAACTTTGAAATATCAAGAGAATGTAACTGTGACAAGGTAAACCACGACAAAACACTACTGAAATATTCCAACTCTTGCATTTCAATGAAAGAAATCCAAAATGAACTTTGAAAAATCAAGAAAATTTAAGTGTGACAAGGTAAACCACAAAAAAACACTACTGAAATATTCCAACTCTTGCGTTTCAATAAAAAAATTCAAATGAACTTTGAAAAATCAAGAGAATGTAACTGTGATAAGGTAAACCAACAACAAAACACTACTGAAATATTCCAGCTCTTGCATTTTAACGATAGAAATTCAAAATGAATTTTGAAAAATCAAGAGAATGTAACTGTGATAAGGTAAACCACACCAAAACACTACTGCAATATTCCAACTCTTGCATTTCAACGAAGGAAATCGAAAATGAACTTTGAAAAATCAAGGGAATGTAACTGTGACATGGTAAACCACGACAAAACACTACTGAAATAATCCCACTCTTGCATTTCAACAAAAGAAATTCAAAATGAACTTTGAAAAATCAAGAGAATGTAACTGTGACAAGGTAAACCACGACAAAACGCTACTGAAATATTCCAACTCTTGCATTTCAACGAAAGAAATCCAAAATGAACTTTGCAAAATCAAGAGAATGTAACTGTGACAAGGTAAACTACGACAAAACACTACTGAAATATTCCAACTCTTGCATTTCAATGAAAGAAAACCGAAATGAACTTTGAAAAATCAAGAAAATGTAACTGTGACAAGGTAAACCACAACCAACCACTACTGAAATAATCCAACTCTTGCATTTCAACGAAAGAAATTCAAAATGAACTTTGAAAAATCAAGAGAATGTAACTTTGACAAGGTAAACCATGACAAAACACTACTGAAATAATCCAACTCTTGCATTTCAATGGAAGAAACTCAAAATGAACTTTGAAAAATCAAGAGAATGTAACTGTGACAAGGTAAACCACAACAAAACACTACTGAAATATTCCAACTCTTGCATTTCAATGAAAGAAACTCAAAATGAAGTTTGAAAAATCAAGAGAATGTAACTGTGACAAGATAAACCACAACAAAACACTACTGAAATATTCCAACTCTTGCTTTTCAACATAAGAAATCCAAAATGAACTTTGAAAAATTAAGAGAATGTAACTGTGACAAGGTAAACCATGACAAAACACTACTGCAGTATTCCAACTCTTGCATTTCAATGAAAGAAAACCGAAATGAACTTTGAAAAATCAAGGGAATGTAACTGTGACAAGCTAAACCACGACAAAACACTACTGAAATATTCCAACTCTTGCATTTCAATGAAAGAAATCCAAAATGAACTTTGAAAAATCAAGAGAATGTAACTGTGACACTGTAAACCACATCAAAACACTACTGAAATATTCCAACTCTTGCATTTCAACGAAAGAAATCCAAAATGATCTTTGAAAAATCAAGAGAATGTAACTCTGACAAGGTAAACCACGAAAAACTACTACTGAAATATTCCAACTCTTGCATTTCAATGAAAGAAATTCAAAATGAACTTTGAAAAATCAAGAAAATGTAACTGTGACAAGGTAAACCACAACCAAACACTACTGAAATATTCCAACTCTTGCATTTCAACGAAAGAAATTCAAAATGAACTTTGAAAAATCAAGAAAATGTAACTGTGATAAGTTAAGCCACAACAAAACACTACTGAAATATTCCAGCTCTTGCATTTCAACGATAGAAATTCAAAATGAATTTTGAAAAATTAAGAGGATGTAACTGTGACAAGGTAAACCATGACAAAACACTATCAAATATTCCAACTCTTGCATTTCAACGAGATAAATCCAAAATGAACTTTGAAAAATCAAGAGAATGTAACTGTGACAAGGTAAACCAAGACAAAACGCTACTGAAATATTCCAAACTGTTGCATTTCAACGAAAGAAATTCAAAATGAACTTTGAAAAATCAAGAAAATGTAACTGTGATAAGTTAAGCCACAACAAAACACTACTGAAATATTCCAGCTCTTGCATTTCAACGATAGAGAACCGAAATGAACTTTTAAAAATCAAGAAAATGTAACTGTGACAAGATAAACCACAACAAAACGCTACTGAAATATTCCAACTCTTGCTTTTCAACGAAAGGAATTCAAAATGAACTTTGAAAAATTAAGAGAATGTAACTGTGACAAGGTAAACCACGACAAAACACTACTGAAATATTCCAACTCTTGCATTTCAACAAATGAAATCCAAGATGAACTTTGAAAAATCAAGAGAATGTAACTGTGATAAGGTAAACCACGATTAAACACTACTGAAATATTCCAACTCTTGCATTTCAATGAAAGAAATCCAAAATGAACTTTGAAAAATCAAGAGAATGTAAGTATGACAAGGTAAACTACGACGAAACACTACTGAAATATTCCAACTCTTGCATTTCAATGAAAGATATCCAAAATGAACTTTGAAAAATCGTGAGAATTTAAGTGTGACAAAGTAAACCACAACAAAACACTACTAAAATATTCCAACTCTTGCATTTCAATGAAAGAAATCCAAAATGAACTTTGAAAAATCAAGGGAATGTAACTGTGACATGGTAAACCACGACAAAACACTACTGAAATAATCACACTCTTTCATTTCAATGAAAGAAATTCAAAATGAACTTTGAAAAATCAAGAGAATATGACTGTGACAAGGTAAGCCACGACAAAACGCTTCTGAAATATTCCAACTCTTGCATTTAAACTAAAAGAAATCCAAAATGAACTTTGAAAAATCAAGGGAATGTAACTGTGACAAGGTAAACCACGACAAAACACTACTGAAATATTCCAACTCTTGCATTTCAATGAAAGAAAACCGAAATGAACTTTGAAAAATCAAGAAAATGTAACTGTTATAAGGTAAACCACAACAAAACACTACTGAAATATTCCAACTCTTGCATTTCAATGAAAGAAATTGTAAATGAACTTTGAAAAATCAAGAAAATGTAACTGTGACAAGGTAAACCACGACAAAACACTACTGAAATATTCCAACTCTTGCATTTCAATGAATGAAATTCAAAATGAACTTTGAAAAATCAAGAGAATGTAACTGTGACAAGGTAAACCACAACAAAACACTACTAAAATATTCCAACTCTTGCATTTCAACGATAGAAATTCAAAATGAACTTTGAAAAATTAAGAGAATGTAACTGTGACAAGTTAAACCATGACAAAACACTACTGAAATATTCCAACTCTTGCATTTCAACGAAGGAAATCCAAAAGGAACTTTGAAAAATCAAGGGAATGTAACTGTGACATGGTAAACCACGACAAAACACTACTGAAATAATTCCACTCTTGCATTTGAATGAAAAAAATTCAAAATGAACTTTGAAAAATCAAGAGAATTTAACTGTGACAAGGTAAACCACGACAAAACGCTACTGAAATATTCCAACTCTTGCTTTTCAACGAAACAAATCCAAAATGAACTTTGAAAAATCAAGAAAATGTAACTGTGACAAGGTAAACCACAACCAAACACTACTGAAATATTCCAACTCTTTCATTTCAATGAAAGAAACTCAAAATGAACTTTGAAAAATCAAGAGAATGTAAGTTTGACAAGGTAAACCACGAAAAAACACTACTGAAATAATCCAACTCTTGCATTTCAATGAAAGAAATTCAAAATGAACTTTGAAAAATCAAGAGAATGTAACTGTGACAAGGTAAACCATGACAAAACACTACTGAAATATTCCAATTCTTGCATTTCAACGAAAGAAATCCAAAATGAACTTTGAAAAATCAAGAGAATGTAACTGTGACAAGGTAAACCACGACAAAACACTACTGAAATAATTCAACTCTTGCATTTCAACGAGATAAATCCAAAATGAACTTTGAAAAATCAAGAGAATGTAACTGTGACAAGGTAAACCACGACAAAACACTACTGAAATATTCCAACTCTTGCATTTCAATGAAAGAAATCCAAAATGAACTTTGAAAAATCAAGAAAATGTAAGTGTGACAAGGTAAACCACAACAAAACACTACTGAAATATTCCAACTCTTGCATTTCAACGAAAGAAATTCAAAATGAACTTTGAAAAATCTAGAGAATGTAAGTGTGACAAGGTAAATCACGACAAAACACTACTGAAATATTCCAACTCTTGCATTTCAATGAAAGAAATCCAAAATGAACTTTGAAAAATCATGAGAATGTAAGTGTGACAAGGTAAACCACAACAAAACACTACTAAAATATTCCAACTCTTGCATTTCAATGAAAAAAATCCAAAATGAACTTAGAAAAATCAAGGGAATGTAACTGTGACATGGTAAACCACGACAAAACAGTACTGAAATAATCCCACTCTTGCATTTCAATGAAAGAAATTCAAGATGAACTTTGAAAAATCAAGAGAATGTAACTGTGACAAGGTAAACCACGACAAAACGCTACTGAAATATTCCAACTGTTGCATTTCAACGAAAGAAATCCAAAATGAACTTTGAAAAATCAAGAGAATGTAACTGTGACAAGGTAAACCACGACAAAACACTACTGAAATATTCCAACTCTTGCATTTCAACGATAGAGAACCGAAATGAACTTTTAAAAATCAAGAAAATGTAACTGTGACAAGATAAACCACAACAAAACACTACTGAAATATTCCAACTCTTGCATTTCAACGAAAGAAATTCAAAATGAACTTTGAAAAATCATGAAAATGTAACTCTGACAAGGTAAACCACGACAAAACACAACTGAAATATTCCAACTCTTGCATTTCAATAAAAGAAATTCAAAATGAACTTTGAAAAATCAAGAAAATGTAACTGTGATAAATTAAGCCACAACAAAACACTACTGAAATATTCCAGCTCTTGCATTTCAACGATAGAAATTCAAATGAATTTTGAAAAATTAAGAGGATGTAACTGTGACAAGGTAAACCATGACAAAACACTATCAAATATTCCAACTCTTGCATTTCAACGAGATAAATCCAAAATGAACTTTGAAAAATCAAGAGAATGTAACTGTGACAAGGTAAACCACGACAAAACACTACTGAAATATTCCAACTCTTGCATTTCAATGAAAGAAATCCTAAATGAACTTTGAAAAATCAAGAAAATGTAAGTGTGACAAGGTAAACCACAACAAAACACTACTAAAATATTCCAACTCTTGCATTTCAATAAAGAAATTCAAATGAACTTTGAAAAATCAAGAAAATGTAACTGTGATAAGGTAAACAAACAAAAAAACACTACTGAAATATTCCAGCTCTTGCATTTCAACGATAGAAATTCAAAATGAATTTTGAAAAATTAAGAGAATGTAACTGTGATAAGGTAAACCACACCAAAACACTACTGCAATATTCCAACTCTTGCATTTCAACGAAGGAAATCGAAAATGAACTTTGAAAAATCAAGGGAATGTAACTGTGACATGGTAAACCACGAAAAAACACTACTGAAATAATCCAACTCTTGCATTTCAATGAAAGAAATTCAAAATGAACTTTGAAAAATCAAGAGAATGTAACTGTGACAAGGTAAACCATGACAAAACACTACTGAAATATTCCAACTCTTGCATTTCAACGAAAGAAATCCAAAATGAACTTTGAAAAATCAAGAGAATGTAACTGTGACAAGGTAAACCACGACAAAACACTACTGAAATAATTCAACTCTTGCATTTCAACGAGATAAATCCAAAATGAACTTTGAAAAATCAAGAGAATGTAACTGTGACAAGGTAAACCACGACAAAACACTACTGAAATATTCCAACTCTTGCATTTCAATGAAAGAAATCCAAAATGAACTTTGAAAAATCAAGAAAATGTAAGTGTGACAAGGTAAACCACAACAAAACACTACTGAAATATTCCAACTCTTGCATTTCAACGAAAGAAATTCAAAATGAACTTTGAAAAATCTAGAGAATGTAAGTGTGACAAGGTAAATCACGACAAAACACTACTGAAATATTCCAACTCTTGCATTTCAATGAAAGAAATCCAAAATGAACTTTGAAAAATCATGAGAATGTAAGTGTGACAAGGTAAACCACAACAAAACACTACTAAAATATTCCAACTCTTGCATTTCAATGAAAGAAATCCAAAATGAACTTTGAAAAATCAAGGGAATGTAACTGTGACATGGTAAACCACGACAAAACACTACTGAAATAATCCCACTCTTGCATTTCAATGAAAGAAATTCAAGATGAACTTTGAAAAATCAAGAGAATGTAACTGTGACAAGGTAAACCACGACAAAACGCTACTGAAATATTCCAACTGTTGCATTTCAACGAAAGAAATCCAAAATGAACTTTGAAAAATCAAGAGAATGTAACTGTGACAAGGTAAACCACGACAAAACACTACTGAAATATTCCAACTGTTGCATTTCAACGATAGAGAACCGAAATGAACTTTTAAAATCAAGAAATGTAACTGTGACAAGATAAACCACAACAAAACACTACTGAAATAATCCCACTCTTGCATTTCAACGAAAGAAATTCAAAATGAACTTTGAAAAATCATGAAAATGTAACTCTGACAAGGTAAACCACGACAAAACACTACTGAAATATTCCAACTCTTGCATTTCAATAAAAGAAATTCAAAATGAACTTTGAAAAATCAAGAAAATGTAACTGTGATAAGGTAAACCACAACAAAACACTACTGAAATATTCCAGCTCTTGCATTTCAACGATAGAAATTCAAAATGAATTTTGAAAAATTAAGAGGATGTAACTGTGACAAGGTAAACCATGACAAAACACTATCAAATATTCCAACTCTTGCATTTCAACGAGATAAATCCAAAATGAACTTTGAAAAATCAAGAGAATGTAACTGTGACAAGGTAAACCACGACAAAACACTACTGAAATATTCCAACTCTTGCATTTCAATGAAAGAAATCCTAAATGAACTTTGAAAAATCAAGAAAATGTAAGTGTGACAAGGTAAACCACAACAAAACACTACTGAAATATTCCAACTCTTGCATTTCATTAAAAGAAATTCAAATGAACTTTGAAAAATCAAGAGAATGTAACTGTGATAAGGTAAACAAACAAAAAAAACACTACTGAAATATTCCAGCTCTTGCATTTCAACGATAGAAATTCAAAATGAATTTTGAAAAATTAAGAGAATGTAACTGTGATAAGGTAAACCACACCAAAACACTACTGCAATATTCCAACTCTTGCATTTCAACGAAGGAAATCGAAAATGAACTTTGAAAAATCAAGGGAATGTAACTGTGACATGGTAAACCACGACAAAACACTACTGAAATAATCCCACTCTTGCATTTCAATGAAAGAAATTCAAATGAACTTTGAAAAATCAAGAGAATGTAACTGTGACAAGGTAAACCACGACAAAACGCTACTGAAATATTCCAACTCTTGCATTTCAACGAAAGAAATCCAAAATGAACTTTGAAAAATCAAGAGAATGTAACTGTGACAAGGTAAACCACGACAAAACACTACTGAAATATTCCAATTCTTGCATTTCAATGAAAGAAAACCGAAATGAACTTTGAAAAATCAAGAAAATGTATCTGTGACAAGGTAAACCACAATCAAACACTACTGAAATAATCCAACTCTTGCATTTCAACGAAAGAAATTCAAAATGAACTTTGAAAAATCAAGAGAATGTAAGTTTGACAAGGTAAACCATGACAAAACACTACTGAAATAATCCAACTCTTGCATTTCAATGAAAGAAACTCAAAATGAACTTTGAAAAATCAAGAGAATGTAACTGTGACAAGGTAAACCACAACAAAACACTACTGAAATATTCCAACTCTTGCATTTCAATGAAAGAAACTCAAAATAAAGTTTGAAAAATCAAGAGAATGTAACTGTGACAAGGTAAACCACAACAAAACACTACTGAAATATTCCAACTCTTGCTTTTCAACATAAGAAATTCAAAATGAACTTTGAAAAATTAAGAGAATGTAACTGTGACAAGGTAAACCACGACAAAACGCTACTGAAATATTCCAACTCTTGCATTTCAACGAAAGAAATCCAAAATGAACTTTGAAAAATCAAGAGAATGTAACTGTGACAAGGTAAACCACGACAAAACACTACTGAAATATTCCAACTCTTGCATTTCAATGAAAGAAACCGAAATGAACTTTGAAAAATCAAGAAAATGTAACTGTGACAAGGTAAACCACAATCAAACACTACTGAAATAATCCAACTCTTGCATTTCAACGAAAGAAATTCAAAATGAACTTTGAAAAATCAAGAGAATGTAACTTGACAAGGTAAACCATGACAAAACACTACTGAAATAATCCAACTCTTGCATTTCAATGAAAGAAACTCAAAATGAACTTTGAAAAATCAAGAGAATGTAACTGTGACAAGGTAAACCACAACAAAACACTACTGAAATATTCCAACTCTTGCATTTCAATGAAAGAAACTCAAATAAAGTTTGAAAAATCAAGATAATGTAACTGTGACAAGGTAAACCACAACAAAACACTACTGAAATATTCCAACTCTTGCTTTTCAACATAAGAAATTTAAAATGAACTTTGAAAAATTAAGAGAATGTAACTGTGATAAGGTAAACCATGACAAAACACTACTGCAATATTCCAACTCTTGCATTTCAACGAAGGAAATCGAAAATGAACTTTGAAAAATCAAGGGAATGTAACTGTGACATAGTAAACCACGACAACACACTACTGAATTAATCCCACTCTTGCATTTCAATGAAAGAAATTCAAAATGAACTTTGAAAAATCAAGAGAATGTAACTGTGATAAGGTAAACCATGACAAAACACTACTGAAATATTCCAACTCTTGCATTTCAACGAAAGAAATCCAAAATGAACTTTGAAAAATCAAGAGAATGTAACCGTTACAAGGTAAACCACGACAAAACACTACTGAAATATTCCAACTCTTGCATTTCAATGAAAGAAATTCAAAATAAAGTTTGAAAAATCAAGAAAATGTAACTGTGACACTGTAAACCACATCAAAACACTACTGAAATATTCCAACTCTTGCATTTCAACGAATGAAATCCAAATTGATCTTTGAAATATCAAGAGAATGTAACTGTGACAAGGTAAACCACGAGAAAACACTACTGAAATATTCCAACTCTTGCATTTCAATGAAAGAAATTCAAAATGAACTTTGAAAAATCAAGAGAATGTAACTGTGACACTGTAAACCATATCAAAACACTACTGAAATATTCCAACTCTTGCATTTCAACGAAAGAAATCCAAAATGATCTTTGAAAAATCAAGAGAATGTAACTGTGACAAGGTAAACCACGACAAAACACTACTGAAATATTCCAACTCTTGCATTTCAATGAAAGAAATTCAAAATGAACTTTGAAAAATCAAGAAAATGTAACTGTGATAAGGTAAACCACAACCAAACACTACTGAAATATTCCAACTCTTGCATTTCAATGAAAGAAACTCAAAATGAACTTTGAGAAATCAAGAGAATGTAACTGTGACAAGGTAAACCACAACAAAACACTACTGAAATATTCCAACTCTTGCATTTCACGAAAGAAATTCAAAATGAACTTTGAAAAATCAAGAAAATGTAACTGTGACAAGGTAAACCACAACCAAACACTACTGAAATATTCCAACTCTTGCTTTTCAACAAAGAAATTCAAAATGAACTTTGAAAAATTAAGAGAATGTAACTGTGACAAGGTAAACAATGACAAAACACTACTGAAATATTCCAACTCTTACATTTCAACGAAGGATATCGAAAATGAACTTTGAAAAATCAAGGGAATGTAACTGTGACATGGTAAACCACGACAACACACTACTGAAATAATCCCACTCTTGCATTTTAATGAAAGAAATTCAAAATGAACTTTGAAAAATCAAGAGAATGTAACTGTGACAAAGGTAAACCACGACAAAACGCTACTGCAATATTCTAACTCTTGCATTTCAACGAAAGAAATCCAAAATGAACTTTGAAAAATCAAGAGAATGTAACTGTGACAAGGTAAACCACGACAAAACACTACTGAAATATTCCAACTCTTGCATTTCAGTGAAAGAAATCCAATATGAACTTTGAAAAATCAAGAGAATGTAACTGTGACACTGTAAACCACATCAAAACACTACTGAAATATTCCAACTCTTGCATTTCAACGAATGAAATCCAAATTGATCTTTGAAATATCAAGAGAATGTAACTGTGACAAGGTAAACCACGAGAAAACACTACTGAAATATTCCAACTCTTGCATTTCAATGAAAGAAATTCAAAATGAACTTTGAAAAATCAAGAAAATGTAACTGTGACAAGGTAAACCACAACCAAACACTACTGAAATATTCCAACTCTTGTATTTCAACGAAAGAAATTCAAAATGAACTTTGAAAAATCAAGAGAATGTAAATTTGACAAGGTAAACCATGACAAAACAGTACTGAAATAATTCAACCCTTGCATTTCAATGAAAGAAACTCAAAATGAACTTTGAAAAATCAAGAGAATGTAACTGTGACAAGGTAAACCACAACAAAACACTACTGAAATATTCCAACTCTTGCATTTCAATGAAAAAATTCAAAATGAACTTTGAAAAATCAAGAAAATGTAACTGTGACAAGGTAAACCACAACCAAACAATACTGAAATATTCCAACTCTTGCTTTTCAACGAAAGAAATTCAAAATGAACTTTGAAAAATCAGGCTTTTGGGGCACCATGGGTCCTTTGGGGGGCCCGGGGGACCCTTTTGGAGCCCAGGGGAACCTTTTGGGGCCGGGGACTTCCTTCGGGGTCGGGGTATGTGGTTCGGAGCCCTTTGGGTCGGGGTAGGGGGATCGGGGCCCTTTGGGGTTGGGGTATGGGACCTCACGACACTGTTTAAATAGAACTTGTGTATTATAACGACCACAGTCAAAACCTCTTCTAAAACCTCTTCTAAAATCATCTTTTAAAATGTCTCTAACTGTTTTGCCGAAATAATTCCCTAAAATGTCTAAAACGGTTTCGCCCAAATAATCCCTAAACGTAATTTCAGCGAGTTCCTTTTGTTTTTGGCATCCCATGTGCTTTCAAATATGAAATTACTAAGAAACCTTTTCCCTCGTTAAACTCTAAGATCAAAACATTCACCCGGAAACAATTCTCTTGGTAGAACTCCAAAGACATTAATAGACATTCGCTCGGAAACAATTCTCTTTGGAAACAACAAATTAATTCCCCTTTCTTGAATCAATAATTCTCCTTAGAAACAACAAATTAATTCCCCTTTCATGACAAATCAATCAATCATGACATCATCTGTCAGGTATTAATAAACATTCGCCCGGAAACAATTCTCTTTGGAAATACATCAAAGACATTAATTAACTTGACGTCATCTGTCAGACATTAATTAACTTCCCCGGAGACAATTCTGACAGGTGATATTAGACTCAATAATCCAGAAAACATCCATCAAAGTGAGAAAAATACTGTTTTTTCCATTCTCACTGACAAAAACCATAAAACAGACATAAATTGATGTTGAAATCCATGAAAAACATCAAATAATTTGACCGACACTCATAACCGCCAATGAAACATCCATAAAAGTGAGAAAAATCCTGCTTTTTCAAGTGAGAAAAATTCTGTTTTTTCATTCTCAGTGAGAAAACCATCTCCCTAGGGACTCTATGCCCATATATGGTGTCATGTCACGAGCTCATGACCCCTTTCTACTGTTATTTACTTCTTGATAAGGGCAAAGTCATTAAAACCACGACCTTTCAGTCCTGTTTTCGATTTGGGAAAATAGGTAAATGTCTGCCGGGCTTAAACAAGGGCTACATATGGGCTGCGGAGACTGAAAGCCCTTAGACAGGCTAGGTATGACATCAAAAGGAAGGTGGTATGGCTCAGAGAGTAGTCGTGGTGAAGCCTCTATTTCTCAGCAATTTCTGGTTCTCTCCTCCCCACGTTGATGCCATAGAAAGTGGCAAGTTGAGTTTGGAGTTTGGCCTTGAGGCACAAACTTGGTGTTTGCCACACTAAGGATTTCAAAAAGACAATGAGCATCGTCTTTACCTTAGAATTCACCTGAATTACGTTCTTGGGGATGGGGACCCTTTTCGTACCACTCAGAACACAGGTGTCTTAACTCAGTTTTATACTAGAAGACTCATGTTTTGTCACCTGTTGCTATGGTCTGTAAAACGTCTGTTTATCTTCTATAGTCTCCGCCATTTCAAGGCACAGGTCAACATGTTGTTGTTTTTGTTGATCCATCAGCGTTTTCGGCACAAACTTTTCACAAAATTATCTCCTGTAAAGACTCTTGGCTACAATATTGTCTTCAAATGATTTGAACATGTTAAGTTCAATTGGACTCCAAAAATATTTTAAACTTTGATGTGTTTTCGTCCAAAGAACTCGTTGAAGTGCCTCAGAATCAATCTTTGTTCTCAATTGTCTCCCGCCCATCTTTAAGTTCCTGTGCCAACGAAAGACTTGAACTCTTGACAAGACATTTTGTCTGTAGGCCTGCTCAATCAGGGTCTCTAAGGCTTTTTGCTCAAGATAACGCAGAATTTGACTGTATATCACTGCTCTATCGTGCTCTCCATTTTTCGTTTGTTTGCGCGTAATCAAAATGAAAAAAACACACTTTCGACAATGATCAATTCTCACTCTCTTGCAACTCAGAAGTGATTGTCACCCGTTGCGACACTTAGGCGAAACCCCTTACACTCATTGAGAGCAACCGGTGGCTAAAATTTTCAAGTCTCTCTGCCAACGAAAGACTTGGACTTTTGACAAGACATTGTGTCTGTAAGCCTGCTCAATCAAGGTAAGTCTCTGAGGTTTTTTTTCGAGAAAACGCGAAATTTGAAGGTGTACCACTGCTCTATTGTGCACTCCATTTTTTGCTTGTTTGTGCGTAATCAAAATAGAAAAAAAAAACTTTCCACAAAGATCAATTCTCTCTCTCTTACAACTCAGAAGTGATTGTCAGTTGCGACGCTTAGGTGAAACCCCTAACACGCGTTGAGAGTAACCGAAGGCTAAAATTTTTCATGTCTCTATAACAACGAAAGACTTGGACTTTTGACAAGACATTGTGCCTGTAACCCTGCTCGATCAAGGTAAGTCTCTGAGGTCTTTTGCTCTCGAGAACGCAGAATTTGACAGTGTACCACTGCTCTATCGTGCTTTCCATTTTTCACTTGTTTTCGTGTAGCCAAAATGAAAAGAAACATACTTTCCACAAGTATCGATTCTTGCTCTCTCACTACTCAAAAGTGATTGCCACTCGTTGCGGTGCATAGGCGAAACCCCTACTGCTTATTGAGACCCAATGGCTAAAGGAATCGATGGCTACCAGAAACAGACCGCTAACCGGTGGCTAAAACGTAATCCCCCACTAAGCGGTATATTAACCCTCAATTCGGGATTAAACCTCTCTGCATAATCTAATAGTACTCAATAAAGTATCATTCTAAATTAAATAAATTGCATAATTATCATGTTATAAATTACCAGTTTATCGAAAAACGACTGCGCGTCATAAACTTTCCAAAATTTGAAAGTTTGAGCTTTGAGCATTCGATAGTGTTGGACGATATTTGATATCAATTTCAATATATTGATTTATCAGGCAAGAGATTGATATCAAAACGTAAATATTAAAGACGATACTTGGAAATTTCAGACTATTTCCAGTATTTATTACATCTATCAGTCCAGCAGAAACAGCAGGACATCCATCAGAAAAGACTCAACATACGATATTTTGCGTATGCATTGGCCATAAAAGAGCCCATAAATTAAGATAGTATTTACATGATAGTTAGACGGTTAACTTTAGAGAGGATAGTTAGAGAGTCTAAAATTTGACAATGTAGAATATGGATGGAATAGTTTTAGTAAAATAGTTTATAAGGTCACTGATGGTATTTTAGGGAGAAAGCTAGAAACATAGTTAGGAATATTACTGAGAATGATTGATGTTTAGTAGAAAAGTGGAGGGTTTAAACAAAAATTATTTAAGGGAAAGATTTATATGAAAATAAAATGGATATGAGGAGAGTGGAGAAAGCATTAGAATGTGAATTAAGAAATTATTAAATGGAGGCCTTGGATAAAAGTACTGAAGATCAGGAAGATGAAATCGGACGGATTGAAAGTAAAATATTGTACTCACATGTTGAAAATTGAGAAGGAATAGTTAATCTGGACTTGCCTCAGTTAAAGATAGGAACGTTTAAACATTTGTGAAACGGAAAGTGTCCAAAAAAGATGAGCAGAACATGTTGGAAATGTTCTAAACCGTGACAAACGTAGTGTCGATGTATGCAGTCCGAGATACACATTGTATAAAGCGACCAAACACATTACATTTGGAACTAGATGTTCAGCGCTAGATCGTATATAGCTACCAGACAGGATTCTGATGCCAGCTACACCCATTTCTGGACCAATCAGAGACAATGGATACGGAGGGTACTCCATATACTGTGAGTTGAATATCGTAGCTATGATGCCATAGCAACCAATCCATAGCAACCAGATTCAATATAAGGAGTGATTTTCGTTGTAGCTCATATTAGTAAGAGAATTGAATTCAGAGAGAGAACATTTTATTTTTTATACTCTATTATTTGACAAGATATTAGCATAGAAAATGAGTGCTATGTTTACGCTATTGGAGCTTGACTGTGGAGCAGGCAGCAGCAATGATACAAAGACGAGAGTAACAAACGTAGCAGTGGAAATTAAAGGAGGATCTTGACTAAGCCTTGAATGGGACGATATGAGTGCAAGATATGTGATATCATTGAGTAACTTTAAATTGGAGGAGCAGTTGTGATTTTCTGCGAAAACTTGATATAGTGCATATAAATATCAAGCTGCTTTAAATACACTAGTGAAATATATTGAGGAAAATAAGTTGTATCAGTGATTATTATTATTGTTATTGTAATTATATTTAATAAAATTGTTTCTAAAGAGTAAAAAAGAAAACTATATGCGTCTTGAACAGTCTTGGAAAGTATAAACAACATCAAATTAAATATTTGATCTATAATGATATTAATTGTTGAAAGATTCATCAGTTCAAGAATTTATTTCACTAAAATTGTATTTTTATTATCAATGCAGTAAGAACTGGAAAAGAAAATATTTGTAATACAATCCGTTTTCAGTTAAGCGCCAATGACGCAGTAGGCTTGGTTTTTATCTACAGTTAGGAAAGGAGGTAGTGTCCAAACACTTGTTCGTAGTGAAACTATATTCTTCTTTGATAACTTTAAAGAGAGCTAATAAATTAAACTGAATAATTGATGTGTAATGATATTAATTGCCGAAAGTTCATCAATTCAAAATGTTACTATAATTTTAATGTTTATTTTCAATATTAAGTACGAAAGTAAATATTTGCCATAAAATTGGTTTTCAGTAAAGTGCCAATGACGCAGTAGGTTTTAGACTTTTACAGTGAGAGAAGGAGGTCATACCCAAACTCTTGTTTGTGATGATTTTTGTTCGTTTCAAGCTTGATTTGCATATTTAATTTAAGTTTCAGTCGTTTTAAGATGTATTTATTAATTTGCATTAACATCCATTGTATGTTTGTTTGCATTGATTGTTTATTTATTTTCTGTTCGTTTTAAGTTTCATTTTTACTTCAATAGGAAAATGTGTTTTTCGTTTTAACCTTGATTTTCATATTCAATCTAAGCATTACTCACTTTAAGATCTATTTATTCATTTATTTTATTACTTGTTGTATGTTTTTGCTATGATTGTTTATTTAATTTCTGTTCGTTTTGGGTTTCATTTATTATTTAACAATTATTTCTGGTCGTTTTGAGTTTGAATTTTAAAAGGTATTTGTATCTGCTGAGCTTAAGTTTAAAATGGCCTTTACTTTTCTTTGAAAAACTTATTTTTCGGAAAGTTTTTTTTTAATTAATACATAATAAAAACGACTTTTCTACTCTTTAGATTTATTTTCTTACTATGTATAGGTATTTGTCGAGAACAACTAATGCGGTAGATCATCTGAATTTACTGTATTCTGATCCTGCTGTGCTGCAATGTCAGGGTCACATTTTCTACAGTATAATGTAACTTCACTCTTATCATATCTCTTTGTATAGTCAATCATACTATTTTCATTCATATTGTAAAATTCACGTGTTTTAATTTGCTTATTTGAAGCAATGTTACATACAGTATTTTCAAATGGTGAATCACATTCTGTAACAGCCAAATAAAAGTCAGTAGGCTTATAATCATAGTAACCGTTGTCTTCACAACGATGAGGTAGAAACCAGATTCTTTTGTTATTCCAGCAGTTAAATCGTAGACCTGGTTCCTCCTCCCAAAAAAAGTTAAAGCCACGACGATACCAGTCTCTTAGTAGTAAACTAAAATCATGTTTAGCATTCTTTCCAATCATACCAGGATATGTATTCTCCCACAGATTACATTTATCATAATGATAATTGGAACATAAGTGTCCTCTAGGGTGAGAGTCACATATCTCTTCAAGACAGGAATTACAACCCTTAATTTGTACGGCATATCCTCTATGCAATTTACATGGGTTGCAAAATCTGTACTTGTCATCATACTCGTAAATCATTGTACAATTCTCACATGATGACCAGCTGCTCAGTTTATACATTCATGATGGACCTGCATAGAACATTTTTTCATGTGTTGACACTCTCACCGCCAAAATGAAACTCACCTACGATCGACAAATTAAGATGGAGAGAGAGAGATAGAGAGAGAGAGAGGAGTAAATCCTGTTTGAATAGCATCTTTCTCGTGAAAAAATCATAGTCTCAAATTTCTAAGGTAGTGTGTTTAAAAGTAAATCTACAATATCATTTTGTTTTGTCTCGCTTAATATGTCAATAAATTATGTAAATGCGTTTGGACCACGACGTAAAAGTTTCATACAATAGTCTAATGACGGAGAATCAGTTTTCATTATATCAACAAGTATTCTCTGAGAAAATATCTTCCTTTGAAGAGATAACTCCAGAAAATTATCATCTAGAATCAAACATTTTTCCATAAACACAAGATTCCGTATAATTTTCTCTTTCTCAAATCTCTCCATTTTGTACAGTCCTAACGCTCTCACAACCAACTTCAGACTAACCAGGATTCTTTTTCTACTTGAAGAATATACGCTAACCTACTACAAAGAATATCTTCGATTTAGAAGCAATTTTATTAAATACAATTACATAACAATAATAATAATCACTGATACAGCTTATTTTTCTCAATATATTTTACTAGTGTGTTTAAAGCAGCTTGAAGTCTATTTACATGCATTGATTGTTTATTTAATTTCTGTTCTTTTTAAGTTTCATTTGTACTTCAATAGGAAAATATTTTTTTCGTCTTAAGCTTGATTTTCATATTCAATCTAAGCATTACTCGCTTTAAGATCTATTTATTCATTTATATTATTACTTGTTGTATGTTTTTGCTATGATTATTTATTTAATTTCTGTTCCTTTTGTGTTTCATTTATTCTTTAATAGTAATTTATAATCGTTTTGAGTTTGAATTTTAAGAGGTATTTGTATCTGCTGAGAATAAGTTTAAAATGGCCTTTACCTTTCTTTGAAAAACTTATTTTTCGGAAA
Organism: Artemia sinica; assembly: GCA_027921565.1. Lineage (NCBI taxonomy): Eukaryota > Metazoa > Arthropoda > Branchiopoda > Anostraca > Artemiidae > Artemia > Artemia sinica. The sequence goes on along the minus strand of CM051269.1, from coordinate 20,638,673 downwards.
GCTTTTTTAATTAATTTTTGTTCGTTTTTGATTGTAAAAAATTTCAAGTTTTTAAAAATTACTTATTTCAAAATCAAAATGAAAAAAAAAATCAAATATTCATCTAAGTATCAAAACTGATATCAAAGTAACAATATCAAACTGAAAAATTGGGTTTGTGTCAACCTCGGAGTTTTCTAAAGAAAAGAAATCTAAAGAGTAGAAAAGTCGTTTTTATTATGTATTAATTAAAAAAAACTTTCCGAAAAATAAGTATTTCAAAGAAAAGTAAAGGCCATTTTAAACTTAAGCTCATTATCTGAAGTTTGATCTATTTTTAACAAAATTGCTATCTCAAAATTTTTATCGGATGGGTTTGGGGAATAAGGGCGTTGGGGGACTAGATTAAGCTTCGGTCTCTTTTGACTCTTTAAAAGTGAACGAGAACTTTCTGTTTTCAATCAAATGAGCCCTCTCTGAAGTTTATACGAGTATTCCTTGTATAAGAGCCATATATATCCCCAGAGTATAACTTACAACGCCTGTCCCTAGGCCCTGGGTGGTTGTGTCGACCCTGGAATTTTAATATCTGATGGTAGAACTATTTTTAGCAAAATGGTCACCTAAAATTTTTATTGGATGGGTTTATCCATCCAATACACCCAAAGGCGGGTGGGGGAGGGGGACAGGAGGGTCTAGTTTCCCTCCGATTTTGTTTCACTCTGAGAGAATGAATTACAACTTTTAATTTCCATTCAAATGAACCCTCTCTAAAATTTATACGAGCATACCTTCCATAAGAACCATATATTCCCCCAGAGCCATACTTTTAACGCCTGCCCCGGCCCTGGGGGGTTGTGTCGACACAGGAGTTTTCTTATCTGACCTTTCAACTATTTTTAACGAAATGACCATACGTAAAGGAGTTTTTGTTATATGATCTTTGAACTATTTTGAACAAAATGGCTACCTCAAGTTTTTATTAGATGTATTCGAGGAAAAAGGGCTTGGGAGGGGGCCAGTGGCCCTCTGATCACTTTTGACTCTTAAAAAGGGCACTAGAATTCTCGATTTCCAATCGAATGAGCCCCCTTTTAAGTTTATACGACGACCCCTTATATATGAAGTGCCTCTGGGAAAAAAATAAATGGAGTTTGGGGGAGGCTAGCTGCCCTCCATCACTTTTGACTCTTAAAAAGTGAATTATAACTTTTAATTTCCAATCAAATGAGCCCTCTAGGAAGTTTATACGAGCATCCCTTCCATAACATCCATATATGCCCCCAGGGCATAACTTACAACGCCTACCCCTGGGCCCTGGGGGGCTGTTTCGACACCGGATTTTTAGCTTTTAGAACTTTGAACTATTTTTCACAAAATGTGTAACTCAAAATTTTTATCTGACACATTTAGGGTGTGAAGGAGGGGAGGGCTAGTTTCCCTCCGATCTCTTTGACTCTTAAAAAGTGAACAAGAACTTTCAATTTCCAATCAAATGAGCCCTCTCCGAAATGTATACGATCATCCCTTCCATAAGAACTATATATGCCCCTAGAGCATTACTCATAATGCCTGCCTCCGGGCCCTGGCGGGTTCCGTCGACACAGGAATTTTTCTTATCTAACCTTTGAACTATTTTTAATGAAATGGCTATTATAAAAAGGGTGTGTGGGGTGGAGGGGGGGGGGCTAGTTGCCCTCGGATATCTTTAGACTCTTAAATATTTAACTAGAACTTTAAATTTCCAATTAAATGAGCCCCCTCTGAAGTTTATACGAGCATTCCTTTCATAAGAACCATATACGCCCCTAGGACAACATTTACAATACCTATCCCCCGGGCTCTGGGGGGAGTTTTTATTATCTAATTTTTGAACAGTTTCCAAAACACTGGCTATCGGACGGGTTTTGTAGTGGACGGGTTTGGGTAAAAATGAGCGTGGGGGGGGGGCTAGTTTAACTCTCTTGACTCTTAAAAAGTAAGCTAGAATTTTCAATTTCCAATCAAATGAGCCCTCTATGAAGTTTATACGAGCATCCCTTTCATAAGAACCATACAAGCCCTTAGGGAATAACTTAGAGCGCCTTCCCCTGTGCCCTGGGGGGTTCTATTGACACTGTATTTTTCTTATCCGACCTTTGAACTATTTTTAACAAAATGTCTATCTCAAAATTTTCATTGGATGGGCTTTGAAAAAGCAGGCGTGGGGGGGGGGCTAGCTGCCCTCAGATCTCTCTTGACTATTAAAAAGTGAGCTCGAATTTTTAATATGAGCCCTCCCTGAAGTTTATACGAGCATCCCTTTAATACGAACAGTATATGCCCCAGGGCACAACTTACAACGCCTGTCCCCGGGTCCTGGGGGTCCTGCCGACACCTGAGTTTTTGTTTTCTGACTTTTGAGCAATTTTTAACTTAATGGCTATCTCAAAATTTTTATTGGATGCATTTGGGGAAATAGGGGCGTGGGGGGGGGCTAGTTGCCCTCCAATCTCTTTTGACTCTAAAAAACTGACCTAAAACTTTCAATTTCCAATCAAATGAACCGTATCTGACTTTTTTACGAACATCCCTACAATAAGAACCATATATTCCCCCAGGGCATAACTTACAACACCTGCCCTCGGGTCCTGGGGGCTGCGTTGACCCCAGAGTTTTCGTTATATGGTCTTCGAAGCATTAAAAAAATATCTCAAAGTTCTTATCGGATGGGTTTGAGGAAAAATGGGAGTGGAGGGGGGGGGGTAGGTGCCCTCCAATCTCTTTTGACTCTTAAAAAGTGAGCTAGAACTTTCAATTTCAAATCAAATGAGCCCTCTTTGAAGTTAATACGAGCAGCCTTTCCATAGGACCCATATATGCCCCCAGGGCATAACTTACAACGCCTGCCCCCGGGCCCTTGGGGGTTTTGTTGACACCAAAATTTTTGTTATATGATCTTTGAACTATTTTTAACAAAATAGCTATCTTAAAATTTTTATTGGATGCATTCGGAAAAAAGAATTTAGGGGGGGAGCTAGTTACCCTCCAATATCTTTTCACGCTTAAAAAGTGAACTAGAACTTTCAATTTCCAATCAAATGAGCCCTCTCTGAAGTTTATACGAGCTTTCTTTCCATAAGAACCATATATGCCCCCAGGGCATAACTTAAAACCCTTGCCCATGAAGACTGTGGAGGGGAGTGTCCTGCTCAAACATATAATTTCCAGAACTTTCAACTACGTTGAACAAAATGGCTATATCAAAATTTTGATTGCATGTGCTTTGGGAAATGGTTGGCGTGGAAGGGGTGTCAGTTGCCTTAGAATCACTTTCGACTATTAACAAGGGAACCATCCATTTAAATTTCCAATCGAATGAGCCCTTTCTGACGTTTCTATGACAACGTTGTCTATGCAAAACCTTATATGCCCCCAGGGCTTAACTTACAACCCTTGCCCTGAGGGCTGTGGTCAGTTGTCATAGTCAAAGACCTAATTTCCAGAACTTAAAACTACGTTTAATAAAATAGCTATCTGAATATTTTGATTGGATATGTTTCGGGAAAAGGTGGGCTTGTAAGGGGGGTTAGTTGCCCTCTAATAACTTTCGACTATTAAAAATGGCACTAGCCCTTTGAATTTCAAATCGAATGAGCCTTTTTTGAAGTTTCTACGACAACGTCTTCTATAAAAACCTTATATACCCCCAAGGCATAATTTAAAACCCTTGCCCTGATGGTTGCTGGGGTAGTGTCCTCCTCAAAGGCATATTTTCTATCTGGAAATCAACTACGCTGAACAAAATTAACATCTCAAATTTTGATTGGATGTGTTTGGGGGAATAATGGGCTAGTGGAGGGCTAGTTGCCCTCCATTAACTTTCGACTATCAAAAAGGGAACTAGCCCTTCGAATTTCCAATCGAATGAGTCCTTTTGAAGTTTCTACGACAACGTCTTCTATAGAAACCTTATATGCCCCGAGGGCATAACTGAAAACCCTTACCCTGAGGGTTGTCGGGGAGTGTCCTCCTTAAATACATATTTTCTATCTGGAAATCAACTACGCTAAACAAAATGGTTATATCAAAATTTTGATTGGATGTGTTTAGGGGAATGATGGGCGTGGGGAGGGGTCTAGTTGCCCTCCAATAGCTTTTGAATATTAAAAAGAGCACTAGAACTCTCGATTTACAATTGAATGAGCACCCTTTGAAGTTTTTTACGACGACCCCTTCCATATGAAGTGCCTCTGGGGAAAAAAATAATAACAAAACATTGGAGCCGTATGGCCTTTATTAAAGGTAAGGCTATAGCGTTGCCTCTGATATACATTATTTTTATTAATAAACAATTTTACATACATTTTTAGAAAATTTTATTCGTAGGGCACTAAAATCAATATTAAACACGTTTGAAAGTATATTTTCCACTAGGAAGTCGTTCAGACGAGGAATGTCAACTTAAATGCTGAGAAACTATTTGTAGGTATAGCCACGACATCTGAGCATGAAAAAGAATAGTGCATAAATCCACAGGTCTTAGTCACTAAATCCTGTACTCTCCTCCAATTTTAAATAATAGCTTTCCCACTGTTTTCAATAAAGTTGTTGATGTGTGGGATGTAGAATTTATATGATAGGCCAAGAGGATAAAAAAATTCTATATTCTTCGCTGTTTGAAAGATACAAGGCCAATGACCTGTCTTCAAACTCGACGGACTGCTATTAACAATGATTGGGGTATTGTAACACTTATTCAATGAAGTCCGACGGTATACAATAGGACTCATATTGTGAGATAAATTCATACTAAATACGCTGATTATTTGGTTTGTGTTCATGGTGCAAGGTCTAGTAGAACACTGACGTCGGGGGTGATTTCCCAATAATTTTCAAATTGACTCATTGATGTTAATGTGATATTTTCAGCCAATGCATCGGCAAATATGCACTCTAAACGTACATTCCCCGTTCTTATTATGCTCATATCTTGAGTGTCAGAGAAGTCCAAAACAATTACACCATGATTTTGAAAACATTGAATTGGTTGTTCCATTTTCAAATAGTTGTGAGTCATGATCTAGGGATTGCATGGTCAATTCATACAGAATTCAGTAGGATTTTTTATCAAATGATAAAGTGTACAAGGGAATTCCATTCAGTTTACAAGCAAGGCTAGATAGGCCAAAAAAAAAAAAAAAATCAAATTCATGTGGGGATGCAGTCCAGGATCCAACGCCACTAGCACTCTTCACAAAGGCCAAAGCAAGTTTTGATGGAATTTCTCAATTGATAAATGATGAATCGGTATAACTGCAAAAACCAGTGGCAATGTAACGTTGATTGGTGACCGTATGGGGGAAAAGAAGTTTGATATTGTAACCATTGGCTCTCAACTATTCCACTGCCAAACGCAACAGAGCTCATAACCTGTTGTTTTCGAACATGAAGAATTGCTGAAGTGATAATGATATTTGCATCAGGTGCTGCAGCAAGTGATTTTCTCAAAATGAAATTCGATGGAGCTAGTTATAACTTTATGTCAACCTTAACATTGAGAGGAAACCATTGGGATATAATAAATATCTCATGATTTAAATTTCCAACTAAATGATAATCCTGGGTCACTGCAGTGGTTAACTCACCTTCAGTATCAACATTTGATCTATATTCATAACCCAGTGCCTCTCCTCTCAACTCCTTATATGACTTTGGAGTCATCATCATAAACTGTTTGCAGCTTGCATAGTTTGATAATTATTGCTAGTGCTCACCAATGTTCCGTTACTAAATACATTAATTTTTTTGAACAAGTTGTGTAGGATACAGTTTTCATAGGACAGGCCATCGCTAGCAATGTGAGTTGTATTGTCTGACTTTTTCTTCACCATGACATATAAATCAATAGATGTTGATGATAAGTCAATGAAATAATCTTCATTGGAAAATATCTGAAAGTGTATATTTTCCGACAGGGGTTGTAGAAGATGAAATAGTTCATAGTACCCACACTTGACACTGACATTAACATTTTCAGCATTGAATAGATTCAATGAGGAGCTGATTGATGGATGTGATTCTTTGTGGGGAAGAGAAGTCATCTTAAGTGAAGATATACTTCTTTGATATAACAATCTTTTTCTTCTTCTTCTTTTTATTGCTGTTCTTCTTTTTTCCTCAAAGTCGTTGTTGATGTTTTTCACTTCTCACCTGGGTAAAGACTGATGAGTGAATGATGACCACGCACCCTTTTTAATCCCTTCCCATTTTGCTGAGACGTTAATTGTTTGCCAACGGCTCTTGCTGAAGATCTAATATTTTCTTTAACACTCTCGATTAGATTTTACCCGACCCCAGTCCTGTAGTGTTGAGGCAGCAAAATTTGATGCAGAAGGTACAAGATATTTTCTGGCAAGGGGTATTGCAGAACGAAGTAGCCTAGCAAACCAACTACCAAGACCATAGCCAGACATTGTAGTACGCCCCTTGTAATAGTCCAATCCATGACCTATTGGACTCAGAGCCCAACAAAGCAGTCAATATCCGGACAGACATGGAATTCTCCTACTGTTCATCTTAAGCAACGATGGGTAAAAAATGACATGTAACCACAGCTAAACGTTTTGTTATTGCTAGAGGGTCACCCAATTCACTTCTTAGTGTTAACTGACAGAGTTCCAAATATGAAGTATTTACAGGGACATACTGAAGATGCTTTATATTATAGTGATGAACATGTTCATGTGTTGTTTTCGTTCAAGGACACGTAGGAGAGGGACATTCGAATTACCAACTCTCGATATTTCCACAAACGACGCATAAGTAAATATACAAGAGTCCGAGTTGAAACCGTGATCGTGTTCCATCGAATAAATAAATTGGAATGAACCTTTCTTACGAGATGAGATTTTTCTATTGATTGTACGACAAAAATCAGTCATACTACCATATTCTTCGTATTTTAGTGTGACATGGGGATATACACTAGATTTAAGTGTTCAACCCCATTCATACTCGACAAAGAGTGACCAATCGAATGGTATATTTTTTATCTCATACGCACTATCTTTTCTCAGGATATCATATGTATTCTTGAGAATACTGTTGAAAAGAGCAACTTCATACTTTCCGTCATCGAATTTGATGGTGGGGGAGAGTTTTGTCCTAAATTCACTTGTTTTATTCAAATCATTGTAGAGAGGGTCGAAGACTCTTTGACATAAACGTTACATGAAAATCATTGGGCATTGTTAATGTCTTCAACATCAATCCAAGGATCAAAATCAGAGTTGTATCCTAGCCAACGGACAAACAGCTGTTTCTTGCCCCTGCGAGTACGCCTCTTTAATATCTTTTCAATCTGATGGATTTCAATATTATTTTTAACTTTTTGTAGTTCACAGTCATAAAAGACGCCGAAAATCTCTTCATCTTTGGTGTCTCGTAGCCGATAAGTTATGGGTTTGTTGTCTAGGATTTTTGACAATTTAAATAGTTCAGTGGACCAGAAGTAATTTCAAAATTATTAGTTGTTCTATTAATTCGAACAGTATCACCTACATTGAATTTTTTCTTCACAACCCTTTCATTGGAACACTGTTTAAAAAAAGTTTACATTTTTTAAAAGTTTACATTTTCACATTTTATCAAATGTATTTTGATCAGCATGATGAATTTTCGTTGGGTCTGTGTTGGACAATGATCCATGGGGTCGTTGATTATGCATCAACATGAGTTTCTCTAAATCATAAAGAAAAGAAGCCGTAATTTTCAATGTACAATATCTTGAATTTTAAATTCGAATAGTTCTTATCAATCATTCGGCCAATGCAGCCTTTATAGGACTGTGACTATGATAGAGCATTGTATTATATTTCATTATTGCTTTTTCGACATGTAGATTAAGAAACTCACCACCCCGATCGGTTTGAATTTTTTATATATGAATCTTGTTCAAGAATACTTTCTATATCCTGAGCAACTTCAACACTTCTATTTGTCCGCAATGGAATGGCATATGCATAGCGACTAAATTGCAACACTGATTGCAAGTAGAATGTACTTGTATGGTGTATTGTGACGCCTTTGAGTCTCATCTAGAGTTAAGAGATCTGCTTGCATTATGTGCAGTGGGAAAAAGGCTTTAGTTTTTCGATAATGATTACCAGGAAACCTATTATCTCGACGTAGAGTGTAACTTGATTCATTTTGTAGATAGTCCTGTAAACTTTTAGTGTCAATACCAGTGACTTTAGAAGCAGGGTTGAGGGAACTTAAACTTCCTGCTTCACCAATATTTTCATAAACATGTTTCATTTTGAACAGTAAACACGTAGTGTAATATCCACTACCCTTTTGTATACCAGTGGGTGATGATTTTGACGTCGAATCGATATTAATACGTCTTTGCTTTTGTCTAGCTACCACCGGTGTCCTCGTCATCGTCAAATCAGTGTTTCTACTAGGTGTGCTAGTATTTTACAAGATTGATTTAAAATCTTCACTTGTTTCTTCTTCTTCTACTTCTTCTTCTTCTTCTTCTTCTTCTACCTCTTCTTCTTCTTCTTCTTCTTCTTCTTCTTCTTCTTCTTCTTCTTCATGTTTTAATTTTTTGACGATGGACTATGTTCATTTAATTTCTTTAGAATTTGCTTATTGCTAATAAGACTGGGGAAGGTTAATGTATTTAAAAAGTTGTATAGATGACTGTCAAATGATAAAAGTACTTTACAATTTGTAACCATATCATAAATGAAATGAAGTAGATTATAACCCTTTCCTTGAATTATAATTTGTTTCCCATTGCTATCAACTTGAATATGATCTTGATCACTTTCCATGAGATATATTGTCAGTCTTTTACTTTGTTCACGATATGAGTGTGGCATTAGATTTCCAATTCTAGACAGTGTTGAATTCAATTCCTCCTCCTTCTTTAGTTGTGTTAATGCTCCAACAACATCAGAATCTTGAAGAGATGTTTCTTTTTTGTGATCAACGACGCTTACATTGACTGATCTCACACGATAGGGATTATGTTTTTCCAAACGTCAAAGTGCATCTTGAAGTAAAAGTAGTTTTTTATCATCGCCAATATTCTCATTGTTAATGAATTTACTCAGATTGTCCTCAAAGTGTTCCACTGGTGAAAGAGCGAGCTCTATTGGGGTGAATTTATAGGGTTTAGTTATCTAAAGAAAACTGTTTACCAGTCGTGCAATTATTGGCAGTAAAAGTGTAAAAAAGCTACCACCCGCTTGATGAAGACGTTTCCTTTTAAAAATGTTTCCTTTCTTTTGCAAGCCAAGACACGTACAATGGAACGATATTGCTTTGCCTGTTGCTTAACTACTTCTGGCAGTTAAACATTGCCCTCGGTTAAATTTAAACAAAGTTCAGATATTAGATTAATGAAATCATTATCAATACCATGTTTGAGTATGGCTTTCCTAAGTGGCGGTTTTGAAGTGCTTAGAAAGGAAAATAAATGTCTGTTTTCATGTAGTTTGTTCAATGTAATGATGGCAACTAATAGCCTTCTTTACTGTTCACAGGTAGATATACTACTGTTCACGGTTAGATCAAAAATATCTTTGACTACACTTAAATCCTCGGGTGTATTTTGATTAAGATCCAATAGAATGCAACCGTAGGGTTTATTAGATACCTGATTGTACACTGAAAGTAGAAATTTTGGAGCCCCAGGATATATTTGTCTATTGAGAGAAATTAGAGAACTAGGATCACGAACAACTCTATAGACAACATAGTAGGTACAGTTCAAAGCAAGTGTTCTCATACATTTGTTCTGATGAAAGAGATTGTGTAGAACTAAAGTAACGCAAATCTGTTCATGATGTGAGCAAACAATAAACAATTGTAGCATTTCCTGGGACCATTGTTCAATGGATTCAGATAAATCGTCAATAATCAGCCAAGAGTTTGGTTCAATAATGTCAAAAACATAAAGTCCCTGTATGAATTGTACCTGCACCCCCTGATGTAGCAATAGCTTTTAATGTTTCATATGACTCCTGCCAAACACTATAGCAATAGTAGATTTTTTTCGGCTTTTCAATAAACATTTTATCACAGTTTTCAATTATTTTAGTTAAGAGTGGCGTTTTGCCTGACTTAGATGGACAACACAGAAACGATCTGAATGGTGTTTTAAATTGATACATATTTCTGTTTGCTTCAACAGCTCACCTAAAACTAACTGTAAACTATAGATGTCTAATGAATAAATAATTTCCCTATTACTACTCCGTTCAAGAACAACAAGAACAAAACCCATAAAGAATCATATTTTCTTTGATTTTTAACATAAGAAAACTTTACAAATAAAATTATCAGAAAAAAGCACTTTTTATTTAATAAATACACTTAATCATGATTTTTTTTATTATTTAATTACAAAATATTTTTTATACAACAACAAAAACAACAATAACAACAACATTTATTTGAAATACGCACTAGGAGATAACAATTTTTTTTATTAACCAATAAATACACTTAAAATAATATCACAGTTTTTTATTTTATTTGCAAAAAAAATATTTTTACAGCACATTTAATGAACAACATTTTAAATTTGAAATAGGGCCCCCTGTCCCCACTCACTCCATCAGTTAGAACATTTAGATAGGATACATATTCAAGTCAAGATATATACTTTGAGCTTCATGCTCCCATGTATTGACAAAAGTATTCCATTGTTCAAATCTATCTGAACACTTTACATGTAACACTTCATCTTCCTCGCTTAAAGAGAATGACCCCCAAACATCAATCTCTTACAAGAAAAATAATTTTATTCCTATATGATTTCAATTTACTTACATTAAATATATACACTTAGAAATGGGTTCTCTCACTTCATCCGAGAGCTAATGTACTCTCCTTTTTCCAAATCATTGAGTAGATTATCAGTTTTAACTTTCAACAGGAGTGAATCAGTGTCTCCATAGTACACTTGAACTTGTCTCTCAATCGGCCATTGCACCTTGCACACATTATAATAAAATGACAACATGAGTTTTTAGATTTTCGTTATAGCACTCCCAAATCAATATTTTTGTTTAAAATGATATTTCTTTTCTTTCTGTGTAGGAGGACCATATTGGAGTCTATGATTGTGAAAGATGTGAAGTTTGGGTCGGTGATGATTTGAGCGCATTCTATGGGATTGGTTATAATGTCACATCGACTTCTGTTTCGTACGCTTTCGGACTTTTTACTGAAGGCTGAGTTTAAAATGAGTTTATAGATATTTTTTTCAACCTTCGTTTTCGCTTGTGAACCTTTACTGACAAAGGTGTCAATAAACGTTTTCATGTATGGCTTTTGATCAAATTGGAGGGCTCTATGTATCTTTGTGACTTTGAAACCATTGGATACCATCCACCGCAATAGCACATGATGAACAACGAAATTCTGTTTCGGGTTAAGGTCAGCGATAAGTTTTTGCTTTGAAGGTACCCAGTGCATACTCCCATCCTCTAGCAAAGATAAATTGTATGGACTCAGCGATTCCTTAGCAACCGGCCTGTTTATGCACGGGAAAAAGAAAATATTTTACCATGTCATGGATTTCCTTGGGTATTTCTCCGTCAATTTCAAAAAACCTTCCTTGCGGTCCTTTCTCCTCAACGGTAGCAATGTTGGGAAAATTTAAAGCACAAAGATCGTTAACCCATTTGTAATTACCACACGGCAAACAGTAGTGAGACATTGCCGACGGATAAAGATAATTCATATCCAAAAAAATGCATCTGACTTTTCATCGGTGTGCTGTCCGGTTGGATCAGTTTTCAAGATATGGTCTCCGTAAAAAACATACCCCCCCCTCATTGATCTCTCTAAAAATAGATTCTGATCCACGTCTGTGATCAGACCTATTTCTTATTTGCTGATTTTAAGAATCAAATCTATCACCAAATGAGGAGTGGAAAAATAATCCCCAAATCCAACCCAAATTCCCCATAGATTTTATCCGTGTTCTTGCACACAATGTCCAAAAGAGTCAATACATCACTAGCCAAGTAAATTTTACAGTAATCCCACCCATTTTTACTTCTTATTTTGCCCAAACCCTTTTGGCAAATTCATAGTCGCCAATGATGCATTGACTATTCGTAAGGGAATTGTAAAATACTTCGATATGCGGTAATGACAACTCATCTAGCCTCAAGGCAGAGTTGTAGAAATCTTATGCGTATATGCCCTTATACGCTAATAAATCATACTTTTTGTCATCTGGGAAGCGCTTTTTAAGGAGGGGGAAAGTTTCAAACTTGTTGCTTTTCTGTATCTGAATCAATTGACTTAAAGACTTAGGGAAAAAACTAAAGGAGTCTAAAAACGGATTTTATTCAGGCAAGTATTACCCTTGTCTACTATTTTCCAATGGAATTCTAGGAGCAGTAGCCTCTCAGATGGTTTAGGTATGATTTTATAGGAAAAAAACATCTACCCATGCGTCAGCCCTTTTTTGATCCCAGTTTGTTAGAGGAGGGACCGATTTCAAAGAAGCCTTATTCATAGTTTAAATTTAAATGACATGGAGTGACACTCTAAATCAGAGCCAAGTAAAATAAAATTTAGAACTCCTTATTCCAGATAAGGAAACAATAATATAATTAAGGAAAGTTTTCAAAAAGGGATAAAACTTGTTTATAATAAAAGAACACTTTTCTTCATTCATTTACTTGCCCTAATTTCCCTTTGGCTGCTCAATTTTACATTTGGGGAGAATTTTCCAAAAGGGAAATGTAGAGGGGGGGATTCTTGGAGGTATATTCCACGAGAGGGAAATTTTCTGTGGGGTAGAATCATTTTACAAGGGGGTATGTTCAATGGGGGCATTTTTGGGAGAGTTTTTTGGTGGGACACGCTGGACCCCAAAGTGAAAGAGAAGCTGCTTTACGGTCTCTTCAGAAAAAATTGAAAAAAAATTAAGTTATGTCGTATTTGAATGTTTGGTCCTAAAAATACAACAAATATCAAGTACAAAATCTTTTTAGGTGAATTATTACGGGTTTTTTCGGGGAAAGGGACTGAAAAATATATAGGGGGGGGGGAGTAAACTATAGAAACTTTGCGAAGCAATTGATATAAACAGTAAGGCATTCGGAAAACTTTTTAAGGCTGTCTACATTTTTTGTGGGGGAGGGGGGATGGAGAGGGGGAGACAACGAAATGCATACTCATTGCTTAAAGTATTGGATGCAATAAATAGCATTTAACGAGAACTGTCTACAGCCACTAACGAGAACTATTAGTGGCAAGAGAGGGTTGACGGAAACAATAATAGTTAATTAAAATCAACTGAAAACCTGTATATACCTGTTGGTGTATAACTAAAAATAAGACAAAACGCTGCTCATAAAAACTAAAAACCTTAGGTACAAAGCCTTTAAATATTCTATTTAGAAGTTCTGGGTGTTTTGGTACTTACGTGTTATAACGACCACACTTTATTCTTGATCCCTAATGAAGCCATTTTTTTTGTTCACTCGAAGATATTCAGCTTGTAGCCTCAGCAAGATAAAATACTATGCAGGTGTATTCTAATTAAATGTTTAATATATAGAGGTGGTTAGGCTAGGTGTTTAATATAATGTGAAAGGCGGCCTGCTTTCACTAATTCTCTGTTGTAGATTATTGAAATTAAAGTTATGTCTGTATTTAAATTTTAGCATGGAGTAACACAAATGACATGACAGAAAGAACCATCAAACAGTTCGTAGTAACGAGCCGTAAGAAAGAAGCACTTTATAAAAAAATATACAAGTAGAGTCACGACTCATCAGTCAATCACGAGTAATATTTGGCTACTGCAGTCTTGGCGCATATGAAACTCCGTCCATATGCTCTTCTATCCTCGTCCATCAACAAGTCAGTGTATATTACACGTATTTTCACAAACACTTTCTCGAAATGCCTTTCAAGCCAACTCAAGACTTTGAAACCAACCTGTAATTTCCGAAAACATCTATAATAACATTACACTACTCATTACCGATTTTTATATATCTATTGGAATAAGTTATATTAAAATTGGCGAACAAACAATATTACTTTACAGCCTATCTAACATATATCAATGAAACGAATGCACATAAATCAACTAGTGATATTTCCCTATGTTTTTAGGATTATAGAAAACTAGCACTTTACTGAAAACACAAAAGCCAAGTATAAAAACAAGAGTATTGATTTAGGACTCAAACGTAAATACGTAGCCTCACAACAGCAAACTAATCTATAACACTTTTCATAGTCCTATAGGAGCTGTGATATCAGTAACTTTCAATATACAATAAAAATTATCTTAAAAAATTAGGCATAAAAATAATAAGTTGAAAGTCATTACACAGCCTATAAAATAATCGATTGATTTATCAGGTAGCGTCTTTGTTTCACCAAGTATTACTCGAACTGAAGAACATGTCAACCGTAAAATGAACTCTAACTAATCTATAAACTAATCTATAACACTTTTCATAGTCCTATAGGAGCTGTGATATCAGTAACTTTCAATATACAATTAAAATTATCTTAAAAAATTAGGCATAAAAATAATAAGTTGAACGTCATTACACAGCCTATAAAATAATCGATTGATTTATCAGGTAGCGTCTTTGTTTCACCAAGTATTGCTCGAACTGAAGAACATGTCAACCGTAAATTGAACTCTGGAAATCCAGTTAAAACTCTCTGGAAAACGGAAAATTTTAAGCTGTGATACAAATTCTAAAGCCAGTTTGTAGTAACACTTCGAATTTGTTTACAAAATAATCTTGAAATGTCCTTTTCAGATCCTAAACGACAGTCAATCATTGAACTGAGCTCACTGTGCAGAAGTGGTGCCAAATTAAACAAAAATAAATAAATAAAGCAACAATCCAGATAGGCTTTACTTTTATACTGTTAAAATTTTCCTTAAAAGGTTTACCTTTACCGTACCAAAACTGCTACATTGTTTTGTGTTTTCAGTAAAGGGCTAGTTTTCTGTAATCCTACAAACATAGGGATATATCACCAGTTGATTTATTTGCGTTAGTTTTATTGATATATGTTAGATAGGCTGTGAAGTAGTAATTTTTTTTCGTTTTAAGTTTCAATTTCACTCTTTACTTCCCTCGGAAAAACTTTGTTTTTTTAAAATTAATCTATGCTCGTTATTTTATTAAAATTCAATTTAGAAGAAAACACTGCTATGACCTCTTTTATTTATACGGAATAATTTCTGCTCGTTTCAAGTTTTTATGTTGGTCCTTAGTTTCAGTTGAAAACATTTTTTACATAATTTCTAATCACCTCCAATCTAGGGGAGATAAGACACCTCAACCCTTAGTAAGGAGCTGAGCTAAAAAGCCGTACAAGAATTGAAGGAAAAAATAAGTTTAGAGTGGAAAAATAAAATCAAAACTTAGTGTCGTTTCTTTTTATAAAAAAAAATTTAAAGGAACAAATAAATCTTTAGTTCTTTGTTTAAAAAAAAATTAAATGTAGAAGCACTTACGAAAGTTGCTCCAGGCGAGTAGGTACGACACAAAACCTTAACTGAGCGGACAGGCTTATGTATTGACATACTTGCGGAAAATTTTGCTAGCTCAACAGAAATGTGACTTTAGGCTTTGGGATTTATTTGACCTGTCCCTAAATAAAGAGCCATTCATTACTCGGAAATGAATTGAAATTTCAAGAAAATGATCATTTCTTGTGTAGGTACGATATATGGTACTATAAACTAAGTTTTTTTTCATTTCAACAATTTTGGGAAGAATTACCTGAATATTCCTAGAGAACTATTTTTATTTGTTTTTCTTCCTCTTTGGATGCACAATCTTACGTATGGAGAGAATATTACGGTGGAATTGTCAAGTAAATAATTTGAATAAGTAAGTATAACAATAAGTAATCCTTCTTTTAATGTACAACATTGAGTGTCTCCAGAACCACATGCCTACACTTTTCCAACCACTAAGCGGTAGGGGGTTGTGGTCAGGGGTATAATTTTCTATGGGGCAGAGCGTTCCCTCCTGGACCTCAGTTTTCCTCCAGACCTAAGTTTACCCCCCCTCTAGCTGAAATTTAGTTTCTCTAAAAATATTGTCAAAACTAAGATAAGCCAGCATAATTCAAGCAACCACTGAAACAGGTCGTTTTTCTTTAGTATATATTTGTCTTTTTTATTACTATACGGCTCGTTTTTCAGTTTCTGTGTCATTTTCACTTGATTTGGGAAGCTTGGCTCCGACATTGAGCCCCCATCCCTTTATAGGATTTTAGCAAAGTTACGCCACTCGTTGGGATATGGATTTAGTGATTTACTCAGAATGTCGTTGCAAACTATAGACTACTACTACTAACAACTTACCGCAGCACCAAGCCGCCTGTGACCAACACAGCTACACACGTTCCTCCTCCATCCCAATCTATTCAAAGCCTCCCTTTTAACACCCTCCAACGAAGTTCCCATTTCCTTTAAATCTTTCTTTATGACGTCTTCCCACCCCAGACGATTCCGACATGCTTTTCTTTTAGCCCTTGACGGTTGTCAGAAAAGAACAATCTTCAGCAATCTGTCATCCTTAATCCGCAAAACGTGCCCTAGCCAACTCAATCTTTCTTTCATTATTGACCTAGAGAGTAGTATTAAACCACATTTTTCGTACAGCCTATTGTTCGAAATATGGTCAATCAGCCGGGTACCCAGAATAATCCTTAAGCAATTTCTTTGGAAAACATCTAACAAATCTTCATCCGCTTTTCGGAGCGCCCATGCTTCAGAGACCAAATACCTTCCTGAAATTACCTTCCTGAAAATGATCGTATGGAAGGGAGAAAACCATGATTGAAAAAAAAACCAAGCGGGAGTCGAACGCAAGACACTCTAATTTGAAGTCAAACGCTGTGTAACAACAGATACACGCCTCTAATAATCTAATTTGATATATTATTGCTTGTACCTTAATTGTATAGCTTATTAAGGAGGCTTGGAGAAGGAACATACGGGAAGTGTTCTGGCAAATCTCCGGTTAAGAGTTTTGGACCATAATTATTACAATGATGATATCGTTTTATGCTTGCAAGCTTTCTGCTTAAGAAGTGACATCAAAAGTGTTGTTTTTAGTTCTTTGTCACATTTACGGATGGTAGAATTAATAAAAATCACGTAGATATGAGCAATACCTTTCAAAAGAGCCATTAGACGTCACTCTAAAAACTTCTGGTAGCTCACTAGCCCCAGCTTTCCCACTTGAGACATGGCACCAAAAGTGCCATTTTTATTGCCATTCAGAACTTGCTGATGGTGAAATTTATAGTAAGGACGTTAAAAAAGGGGCGTAATTTCTTATATGGCAGTGGGGCACAACTGTCCCTTCCAGACCTAAGTTTGCCCTCCCCCAAGACTTCATTTTGCCCCCCCCCCCAGCTGAAATTTAGTTTCTGCAAAAAATCTTGTCCAAACTAAGATAAGCCTGCACAATTCAAGTATCCAGAGAAACAGGTCAATTTTCTTTAGTATATCCTTACCTTTTTTATTACTCATTTTTCATTTTTCACTATCATATTCACTTGATTTGAGAAAATTGGCTCCAACGTTGAATACCCCCCCCCCCATCCCCCAAGATTTGGACAAAATTACGCCACTGTACGTATATATGAGCAAGACCAGTTATATGAACTATTTAAAATCTAGAACGTCTAGATACCTGCGATACCACTACGCCTAATAACAATACGTTTATACCGATACGCGTGATATAACTATGTCCGATACCGATACAGTGAGCAGCCATTTCCCCAGAGACTATGAGGGGTCATATCATCACCAAACTCAAAAATACTTGACCTTTAAACTATGTTGAACAAAATGGCTATCTCAAAATTGTGATTGGATGACTTTGGGGAGAGGGGGCCTTTAGGGAGGGGGCTAGTTGCCCTCCAATCTTTTGGTCACTTAAAAAGGGCACAAGAAAATTTAATTTCCGTTTGAATGAGCTATTATACATCTCTGTATGATTTTCTGGTTACCCCCTAGCCCTGCTAGAAAAAATCACAAAAAAAATGGGAGACAGATCAGTGCTACCCATGCAAAAAATTCATTTTCCTTGTCGTTCAAGTAGAGAGGTTGTATTTTCCCATAAGTATCTTTTCGACCGTGCTGATTCCAATGGTAGACTTTTCATTTTGATCTGACGCCATTTTCGAGGGGTTTCAGACTTTTTTCGAAATCACCGTAATTTTCTTTTCGTATTTAGCTTTTACTTTTAAGACGAACCTAAATAATATTCACCATTCCTGAGTGTCAGAGGGCAACTATTTTTCACTAGAGAGTTTTTTTTCTAAACGTGTTTTTTAACTTTTGTTTAAAATGGGCTGTGGTTCGCCCTTTACTAGGTTGCAGCTGCCGCTGCAACCATGACTATTTATATACAGTGGTAATGAGTGAACCGGCTCAATAGTAACCAAAACTCAAAAAACGGAATTTTGATACCAATAGATATATCAAAAGAATTAGATTTCTATGCTGATTGGAAATATATAAGTTTCATTAAGTTTAGTTTTACTAGTCAAAGGTTACCGGCCTGAGAAAATTTGCCTTATTTTTGAAAAAAAGGGGGGAAAACCCCTTAAAAGTCATAGAATCTAAATGAAAATCACACCAATAGATCATAAACATAATTATCAATTTATGTTTTGAAAAACCTCCTTCCTATGTAGCCGTTGTGACATGTATGTTTAAATACTGCTGCAACGCTATAGTTAAACCTGGGAAAAACTCACCAGACAGCTGTTTTTTTCAACCAGCAACTTCGTAATTTCTGGAATTTTTTTTGTACATTTTCTTTGGTCACCAGTGCTCTGAAAGGTATCATGTGGCCAGGCACTGGTGTGGAAAGGCTGCTAAAATACATATTAACCATAGATTCATCTTAGTCTACTGTTGTCTCTTGTGGGAAGTTTAATAGATTTACAGGTATGTGGACCGAAAACTTATCATTAAAGTTATCCAATGCTTTGAATCTCATTTTTAGTTGCGCTATTAAAAAATTCAGACTAGCGTTGAAAAGTTTAACTTCCATTGGGTTATCGATTTAAAGTCAACTGATAACTCATCAAGCTCTTCTATCGTGACAACTTGACAACTTCTATCTTGAAGCTTATTCATTATGTTATATGTTATGTCTTATGATTTATCAAACTGCTTAGTATCAGAAAGAAAACCGCAAAAGTTATCTTCTAGAAATTTAAACTCAGCAAATGTGTAGATTAGAAACTATGAAACTCTGCTAAGGCCATCATTTGGCATCTGTAGTGCCTTTGGAGTTGTATTTGCAAACTCTAAAACCTTGATTTCGATGGAGAGCACAAGAATAAATTCAAAGTTTTGCAGATTTTTTTTTAGTTTCTAAGGCTTCTTCTATTACAGTTTTTTTAGCTGTACAGAATATATTTTGTCAGAAGCTTCTTAGCATTATTTAAGTCATCTTTAGAGAACGGACAGTTCGACTAACTTGTTGGACGTTGTTTTTTTAAAGTTAGATTTTTTGGAGCTTCCTTTTTTAACAGCACTGTTCAGCTCTTGCCATCTAGGTATGCTTTAGGTTACAAGTTCCTGAACTAGGTCTTACAAATTTATTGTTTCAGGAATATTTGACATTGAATCATAGACAAAATTAGGTTATGTGATGTGTCGCACATGGTTGCTGCACCGTCATAATCTTGATCCTCACAATTGCCAAAAAATCTTTATTTGTTTTTAAAAACTCCACAATCTTCCTTTGAAACACCTCACTGTATAGATCCTCTATTTCTTTACATGCCACAAAGAACTGCTTAATCGTAGTTTTATAATTACCAGGCAATTTCTGTACCATGGTAATTATTCTGATTACAAAACTCATAGGGTCAATCTTGAAGTGCCTTGTGTGCTATCAATAATCATAGGCAGCACAATCGCGCAGCCTAAGCAAAGAACGATGTTGGCAAAATGTATTATTTATTTTTTTTTTCTTTAGGCCAGGGCACTTCGTATCGAAGGAGTTGTCGCAAAAACTTCGAAAAGGGTTGATATTTCCAGATAGAAAATATGTTTTTGGGGAGGACACTCCCCCACAACCCTCAAGGCAAGGGTTTTAAGTTAGGCCCTGGGGGCATATAAGAACTATGTTGGCACAAAGTATTATTTATTATTTTTTCCTTTAGACCAGGGCACTTCGTATCGAAAAAGTTGTCATAAAAACTTCGAAAAGGGTTCATTCAATTAGAAATTGGAGTGGCTTGTGCCGTTTTTAATAGTCGAAAGTAATTGAAAGGCAACTAACACCCCTTCCACGCCCACCATTTCCCTAAACATATCCAATCAAAAGTTTGAGGTAGCGGTTTTTTTCAGCGTAGTTGATTTCCAGATAAAAATTATGATTTTGAGGAAGACACTCCCCCACAGCCCTCAGTGCGAGGGTTGTAAGTTATGCCCTGGGGTTAAGTAAGGTTTTCATAGAAAGTGTTGTCGTAGAAACTTCAGAAAATGCTCATTCGATTGGAAATTCAAAAGGCTAATGCCCTTTTTAATAGTCGAAAGTGATTGGAGGGAAACTAAACCCCCTTCAACGCCCACCTTTTCCCCAAACACATCCAATAAAAATTTTGAGATAGTAATTTTGTTCAACGTAGTTGAAAGTTCTGGAAATTAGGTCTTTGAGGATGACAACTCCCCCACAGCCCTCAGGGCAAGGGTTGTAAGTTATGCCCTGGGGGCAAATAAGTTTATTATAGAATGCGTTGTCGTAGAAACTTTAAAAAGGGCTCATTCGATTTGAAATTGAAATGGCTAGTGCCCTTTTTAATAGTCAAAAGTGATTGGAAGGCGACTAACACCCCTTCAACGTCCACCATTTCCCGAAACACATCAAATTGAAATTTTGATATAGCCATTTTGTTCCACGCAGTTTAAAGTTTAGAAAATTATACCTTTGAGCAGGACACTCCCCCCACAGTCTTCAGGGCAAGGGTTATAAGTTATGCCCTGGGGGCATATAAGGTTTTTATTTAAATCTTTGTCGTAGAAACTTGAAAAAGCGCTCATTCAATTGGAAATTCAAAGGGCTAGTTCCCTTTTTAATAGTCGAAAGTGATTTGAGGGTAACTGACCCCCCTCTCACGCCCACCTTTTCCCCAAATACATCCAATCAAAATTTTTAAATAGCCATTTTATTCAACGTAGTTGAAAGCCTTAGAAATTTGGTCTTTCAGGAGGACAACCCCTCCCCCCCCCCCACAGCCCTCAGGGCAAGGATTGTAAGCTATGCTCTGGGGGCATATAAGGTTTTTATAGAAAGTTATGTTGTAGAAACTTCAAAAAGGGTTCATTCTATTGAAAATAGAAAGGGCTAGTGCCCTTTTTAATGGTCGAAAGTGATTGAAGGGCAACTAACCCATCTCTCACGCCCACCATTTCCCAAGAGACATCCAATCAAAATTTTGAGATATCCATTTTGTTAAGCGTTGTTGAAAGTTTTGGAAATTCGGTCTATTAGGATGATAACCCCCCCCCCCAGAGCCCTCAGTACAGGGGTCGTAAGTTATGCCCTGGGGGCATATAAGGTTTTTATAGAAAGTTATGTTGTAGAAACTTCAAAAAGGGTTCATTCTATTGGAAATCGAAAGGGCTAGTGCCCTTTTTAATGGTCGAAAGTGATTGAAGGGCAACTAACCCATCTCTCACGCCCCCCATTTCCCAAAAGACATCCAATCAAAATTTTGAGATATCCATTTTGTTCAACGTTGTTGAAAGTTTTGGAAGTTCGGTCTGTTAGGATGGTACCCCCCCCCCCCCCCAGAGCCCTCAGTGCAAGGGTCGGAAGTTATGCCCTGGGGGCATATAAGGTTTATATAGAAAATTGTTGTAGAAACTTCAAATAGGGCTCATTTGATTGGAAATTGAAATTGACCTTTTTAATAGTCCAAAGTGAATGGAGAGTAATCAACCCTCCTCCCACGCCCACCATTTCCCCAAACACATTCAAACAAAGTTTAGAGACAGCCTTTTCGTTCAACGTAATTGAAAGTTCTGGTAATTATATATTTAAGGATGACAAACCCCCTACAGCCCCAGGGCAAAGGTTGTAAGTTATGCCCTGGGGGCATATAAGGTTTTTATAGATAGAGTTGTCTTAAAAACTTCAAAGAGGGCTTATTGAATTAGAAATTGAGAGGGCTAGTGCCATTTTAATAGTCAAAAGTGATTGGAGGGTAACTAACCCCCTCTCACGCCCACCATTCCTCCAAACACATCCAATCAAAATTTTGAGATAGCCATTTTGTTTAACGTAGTTGAAAGTTCTGGAAATTAGGTCTTAGAGGGTGGCAACTACCCTTACAGCCCTTAGGGTAAGGATTGTAAACTATGCCCTGGGGACATATAAGGTGTTTATAGAAAGCGTTGTCGTAGAAAATCAAAAAATGCTCATTTGATTGAAAATGGAAAGGCCTAGTGCTCTTTTAATTGTCGAAAGTGATTGAAAGGTTTGACATTTTTTATAGTAAAGATCGATGTGGGTATAATGTATTATTTTTTGTTGTTTTTGTTGTTTAGACCACGGCACTTCGTATCGAAGGAGTTGTCGTGGTAGCTTCGAAAAGGGCTCATTCAATTGAAAATGGAAAGGGCTGATGCCCTTTTTAATAGTCGAAAGTGATTGGAGGGCGACTATTCCTTCTCCCGTGCCCACCCTCCATTTGTCCATTATATTTAGAAACTAAATGTTGCCTTAAGATTAATTCAAAATGCACTTTGTTAATGCTAATTCCCAATAAGACATCTCAGCAGTATCCCAAGAACAACTGAGGGTATTATGTTCAAACTTTCGGGGCTGCTTCTGCTCTTAAAATCTAACCAAATCAAAATAACGTAAGTGTATTCAAGCTGTCAAAGACAGTAAACAGATTTTTTTTGCGAATGGTATCAAGTTTTACATTTCAAGTCAACTAGAGGAGGTATGAAACTAAATTAAACACTACTATTTGTGTCCAGATTTTTAAAAGGGTATATGTTGTTAAAAATTGCCGAACATTTTCCTCCAGCATACAAATAGTAGGACAAACTATAAAGTCTTAAAAAAACGAAAAGATTTACAGTATTATATTCTTTTTCCCTAAAAAGACTATGTCAATATAAAACGAACAGAAATTAATTAAAAAAAACTTTTTCCACAAAATAAGTTTTTCAAAGAAAAGTAAAGAACTCCATTAAACAAAAATTGAGCAAAAATAAAATCAAATAATCTACCAAGCGTCAAACTACCACAAATCAGCATCGATAAATAAATGAGACCCAAGATAAACGGAAATTACAATAAATAACCGAGTCAAACTCAAAACGAACAGAAATTAACATAAGTTGGGCTTAAAACCCCTATGCCAACCCAAGGCCAGAACATAATTTGCACTTTACTGAAAACAAAATACAAATGAATGTGCATTGTCAGTTTAATATGCATATACTGATATTTAGTAATCAAAATGTTAATATTATTTGATTTATAAAAGTAAAAACATCTATATTTTTTCAGTAAAGTGCAAATTATGTTCTGGCCCTGGGAAGGCATAGGGGGTTTGAGCCCAACTTATGTTAATTTCTGCTAGTTTGGAGTCTGACTCGGTTATTGATTGTAATTATAGTAAAAAAAGAAGACGATTGAATCCCTTTACGCATAGTTTCAAGTATTAGCACTCAGAGACAATAGACCCCACCTAGATTACGAGAGTAACAAACCCAAAACCTGCTAATAAATTGGTCTACTGATTTGAAACAATAACATGCTCGATTTATGTAAACCGTAATATCTGTTTGAATGTGTTTACAGCTTAAATAGGAAGGGCTACTATGTCAATTTTATTTTGGTAGCCTATTACTCCAGTTTGTTCAAACTGAACTGAATTTTCAGTACCAGGTATGCTTTTGAACTCGCAACCAAATTCAGTCCCTTGCAGTAGCTCTTCTTGTTCATGTTGCAGTTGTTTATTTATTTTAGTGGTTGTTTCCGACGAACTAGTATTTAAATCATGTTTATTTTTAATATTATTATTAATCTTTATTTATTTTCTTTCTTTCTTTTCTTTTCTCTCTTTTTACCTTTCTTTCTTATTATAGTGTATTTGAATGATGTTACATGTATGTATTATTTTTTTTTTACCTGTTTCACCCCACGTCAACCGTTTGGTTTTGGTTGAATCATATTGATTTTTGTATTTAAACTTTTTGTTAATTAAATATATCACTACTACTATTGATACTATCACAATTAACACCATGTCTGTTTTTCATTTCTTTTTTATTACTTGCGCTTGGCCCGGAATAAAATTGTTCGACTTTTAAATTTTGATGATTTTTTTTTTAAATTGTCGAGCTTTGAAAGTTCGTTTTTGGATTGGTTCACTGTTTTTGTACTTTCTCTTTCTTAGCATTACTTGAGCACTTTTGCCTGCTTTCCATTTTGTAGTTTTGTGAATGCTTTCCATTTTGTCCAACTCTTTGAGTCTCTTTTCAAAATACAAAAACTATATCTATTCATTACATTTGAATAGCTCTAGATTTTGAAATGAATAAATATAGAATTCCAACTGTGTAACTCACTTTAAGAGCTGGACAACGTTATATTTGCCGCTATACTAATTGTGTTGTATTTGTTATGCGTCTCCTCAAGTCCTCAGTTGAAGGTGACTCATCACTCCGACAGGACGACTTGACGTACAGAAACCGCAAGAGATAAGATTCACAGACCACGTAACGCATTTTAGATATTAATTATCTATTTTTGGTCATAAGCCACAATCGAGAATGGGTTTGTCGTTTTAATTTAGCATAATGCCGTGTGAAAATACAGCAAACAATTATTTCAATTGAAATATTTAAATAAAACAACAAACGGTAATAATTTAGCACATTTCATAGTCTCAATTTTTCCAAGAGAACGAGGCCCCAGAGGTTCATGGGCCGTCCTTGCTACAGGGTCTGGACGACCCTTATCTCCACCACTGAAAATAAATCGTCTATCTTTTTATAATCTAACTAAGTATTAGGCAAGAAATAGAAAATGGGCCACTAATGAACAGTTTTCAAATTGGATCGGTTTCTAGTCTTAGAATACAGAGATCCTTAGTGAGAGACTGTTTCTATTTGTTTGTTTTGTCTAGCGGATTGAAAACTAGAGTTTCATGCCAACAATTAAAACCTGCTAAATTAATTCTAAAGTGTGACTTCCTGTAAATAATTTTAAGGACAAGCTTAAAAAGTTCGACATAAGAAAGCCGAAAATGACACAATTTGAGGCAAATTGACAATTTCAGGGACATAAGGAATACTTAAAGGGTGATCGTTTACGGTGATCGTTTACTATAGCTGGTAATGCGATAGTGTATCCTTCCGGAATGGCTAACTGCCAGTTGAAAAAGATGGCTTTATTCTTCACCAGCCTTACAATTTTGGTACTTGTCTATCATTCAGAACACACCACGGAATTTTGGTCTTCAAGATTTGGCAAAACCGGCTTAGATTTCTATATTCGGAGACCATTAGCTTAAGCTCTGTGGAAAATCTACGCTGAATATTTATTTTAATTAATTATTTAAGCTGGTAGTTGGTATTTTGGTGAGATTACATTTTGCATGCAGCCCCACTATACTTAGCCCCAAACCTCCCCTAATATGCATATATAAATATATATATATATATACATATATATATATATATATATATATATATATATATATATATATATATATATATATATATATATATATATATAATATATATATATATATATATATATATATATATATATATATATATATATATATATATATATATATATATATATATATATATATATATATATATATATATATATATATATATATATATATATATATATATATATTAATTTGTTTCAACCCGTATACTTTTAAATTGAATCAATCTGGATGTGTTCTGAATAATGGACAAGCATCGATATTTTGAGAAGCATAGGTGTTAAAAAATAGTTTCTATCCCTGTATTTTTGTGCTTTTACTAGGTACAACAAAGTTGAACTTTTTTGCAAATTTTTTCTTCTTAGAGGAGAGGCGGAGATGCAAAGTTTATTTCTGTTGTAAGATCATAAGACTTTATAATCAAATGACTGCTGACTATTAAATATACGTTAATTGAATGATATCTTAGTCGTAGCCTTTGGGAAATTTGCCGTCAAATTGTAAAACTGGAAATAGTTCACAAAGGCAAGTGCACCTATTTTGGAAGATTACATTTCAAAGGATTCATGTTCATGAAAGAGTGAAAAACATTCAACTTATCTGAAAAAAACTAATAATATTGACAGTATCAAAGACACAGTAAAATTCATAAATATATGAGTTGCCTTGCTCTAACACAGTGCTTCCACTACCCCAAAAAATGTTTTTCTTATACAAATAATCATAAACGTCCTTCTGTTTTGACCTCTGGTCTAGAGCCTTAAGTATTAATTTGTCTAAACAAGTATTTCTTTCCATCTTTTTCTCCCCGCTATAAAAAGCCTTCTGGATGGGACCATGGTGTTCGTGTTTATATATATATATATATATATATATATATATATTATATATATATATATATATATATATATATATATATATATATATATATATATGTATATATATATATATATATATATATATATATATATATATATATATATATATATATATATATATATATACATATATATATATATATATATATATATATATATATATATATATATATATATATATATATATATATATATATATATATATATATATATATATATATAGTCCTAGTTATTAGACTTAATTAAAAGTTTACAGGTTTTTCTATTTTCAAATCCTTTCAGATATAATTGAAAATGTAGTGTTTTCTAAGAATTTATATCTATTATCTTCAAATTTGTCCAGGGTTTCAACCAATTTTCGAAGGAAATTGTTATCTCTGAAACATATTCAAAAATTAACATTGACAAAAATAGACGACTTGTTCTTCTTGCTATAGTTATATATTCATGGTCATTAATTTTTAGAGAAATTTTAGAGAAACCAATTTTCATTCGTGGTTTTCAGCAGTCTCCCTCCTAAAAAAAAGAAGAAAAAACGGGTGTACTGGAAAGATTGTTCCCATAATTTTCTGCCATAAGTAAATCCATTGGTAGCTACAGCTATATAAGACAAGAATCATTTAAGATGTTTTTTTGTTATTTAGGATTACAGTTAGTTTTTGGAAAAAAAGTAAAAATCAAATTAAGAACTTTTTCTTTTCGAATTTTGAAGACAATAATTTATTACAGTGCCTTAGTCGATGTTCTGAGTAGAAATATATCAGTCACATCAGGAAGGACTAATTACGAGACCAATACTCCTGCAGTATTGCATTGAAAGCTATTGGAAAACGTTACTTAATACGAGATCAATTGGAAGATCTAAGCCTCCAAAAGGTTCCTACGTCTGCTTAGATATATTTAAGTACCGGGAGCCAAGCGGCATCGCCGCCGGGCACGCCGGAACACGGTAGGCTTCTATATATGGATTCTCATTGTCACTTGTCTTCTAACCGCAGACAATGTGCTGTCTTTTCATACTGAAGTCTTTTCAAAGATATTCTCTTATTAAAGCAAGTCTGATTTCTAACATTATGGTCTTTTGAAACATATTAGATTATTATAGCAAGACCGATTTCTAACAACGGTTTCAACTAAGCTTCAAAGTTTTTGTTTTCATTTTCATATTTTTTGAATTGTTTTAATTCTTTGTTAAAATATATACAAATATTTTTGCAATTACCAATTTTTTGCTCTTTACGCAGTGTAATGTCTTTTAATTCTGTGTCTTTTCAAAGACTATAAACCGATCCTTTATCTAAACCCTGATTACAAACAGTAAAATGCCTACGTCTTTTTCTTCTTTGGAGCAATAAGAGACGAACCTCAAAGAATCAGGCAGCAAACAAAGTCCAATATATGCATTGGATAGATCTTCTAATGATCTTCTTTTAATATATTGTCTCTTACTTGGTTGCTAGCTACCGCTGCAACCTGGAAAATATCAATGAAGTTTACGAAATCCCCATTTATAATTAGCTATACCGATTCTTTAGTTCACTATACTTTAAGGTTCGTTCTTTACTTAAAAGTATAATGTTAAAAATCCTCTTTTGATCTTCGTATGCAAGATGATACATAAAAATACAGTTTTGGTAAAAAAAAAATAATTTTATTAAAAAAAATTATTCTTGTTAAGTTCAAAATGCACTAGAGCCATTTCCTTTTAAACGAGTCATTAAACAGCTTTCTCTGATGTTCCATTGCCTCGCTAGCTGAGGAGAACAAAAAAAATGTGGAAGGAAGAAAAGATGCCGTCGATGCAGAATATTGTGGTTTCAGCCACTTTTCTTGTTTTTCAAACCAACAAATTTTCCTCGTTATTCAAGCCAAGGGATGGTAAATTTCCTTAATAGGGGTCTTAGGCACGATGATTGTAATAGTGTACTTTTTGTTTCGATCTGACTTTATTTTTAAGAGTTATGGGCTATTTTTATATTTTTACTATGGGACATGATTGGCTCTTACTAGATTGCTAGCTCCCGCTGCAACCCGGATTAGTATTGGACGTGATCGACTCTTACTAGGTTGTAAACTACCGCTGTAACCCAGATTACAAACAGGAATAAGCCTAAAACATTTTCTTAGTTTGAATAGTAAGAGACGAATTTCAGAGAATCAAGCTGCTATATAAGTCAAATATTGCACCATATTTTAAAAAAGTTTACAGTTAAAAAAATGTTAAAACACACAGTTAAAACACTATTTTGATCTTCCTATGCAAGATGATCTTATTACCATTTGCTACTACAGTGTTGGGCAAAAATGCAGTTAAAAAAAAAATATTCTATTGTAAAATCATTCGAAATAAATCGATTTCCTTTCAAATGAGCCATTAAACAGCTCTCTATGACTTTCCAGTGCCCCGCTAGCTGCGGGGGAAAAGAAAAAAAGATGGCGTCGATGCAGAATATCGTAGTTCAAGCAACTTTTCTTGTTTTTCAAGCCAATAGATTTTCCATATTTTTCAAGCCAAGGGACGGTAAGTTTCCTATGTAGGGTTTTTAGGCAAGGCGGTTCTAATAGTTTACTTCTTGTTTTCATCTGACACTATTTCTCAGGAGTTATGGGCTGTTGTATTTCTTAGTTTTGGACGTGATCGTCTCTTACTAGATTGCATGCTACCACTACAACCCGGATAACGTTAAAAATCCGATTTTGATCTTCGTACGCGAGATGATGTTAATAACATATGTTACTAGTGTTATAGAAGATGCAGTTTTTCGTTAAAAAAAAATTGATTCTACTTTTCAAATTATTTGTTTAATTATAAAAGGCACTAGGTGTAGCAACTTCCTTTTCATATTCAAATGAGCCATTAAACAGCTCACTATAATTTCCAGTGCCCCGCTAGCTGCGGAGAACAAAAAAAAAAAAAAAAAAAAAAAAAAAAAAAAAAAAAAAAAAAAAAAAAAAAAAAAAAAGCCGTCAATGCCGAATATTGTGGTTCCAGCCAATTTTATTGTTTTTCAAACCAATATATTTTCCTCGTTATTCAAGCCAAGGGACGGTGAGTTTCCTCTATAGGGGTTTCAGACAAGGCGATTCTAGTTCTGTACTTTGTGTTTCGATCTGACTCTATTATATGAGTTATGGGCTATTTTATTTTTTACTATGGGACGTGATCGTCCCTTACTAGGCTGCAAGCTACCGCCCGGATATTTGATTATTGAATCAAGTCTGATTTCTAACAACGATTTCTACTAAGCTTCAATATTTTGGTTTTCTTTTTTAAGGGGTTTGAGTTGTTGTAATCCCTTGTCGAAGTGTATATAAAAAATTTTGCGACTACCAGTTTTTTGCTTTTTAAGCAATTTAATGTAAACTTTTCTTTGCATGAAAACCTTCAATTTTTCTACATAAGTGTGACAAGTGTGACAATGTCATTACAATACTCATGTATATAAAAATGATGTCACTCATATAATTTTTTTTTCCAAAATTAAGGCTCTTAACGAATTTCCTCAAACTTCTGACCTATCTAGATCGTTTCTTTAGGCCAGAATATCGCAGGATACCAATTTTTCCAAAAAATAGGGAGCCGTTCTCGAGAAAAAAATTAAATAAACTCATAAACGATTATTGCTCACATATAAAGATAGTACATACTTTCCACAGGTTCCTACACTTTCTCTTTTGCAAACATCTTTCTTGTTTCATTTCGTGTGACCAATTGCATACTAAATAAACAGCTGCTCTCCCCCTCATAAGGCTTGTTTCTATGGTGTAAATATTTTCCTCAAATAAGAAGACTAGGACACAACAAAAGTCACTAATACTTCTGAAAGAATATATTAAAGAAACCAGTACATGAAATTTACATCAGTAAAGTCAAAGTTTTAAGTCAAATGAAAGAGCCTTTGTCCAAGAAAATAAGATTTGACAGGGCAGAACATGTTTTTAACAAAAGTTACCACACCCCTCTCTCCCTGATTTTTCTATGTTATTTTTTACTAAGATCAGCAACAGCCTAATTTTAATGAGTAAATTATGACAATTTTGCTAAGATTAATCTCTTTTATTTCGACTGCTGTAAAAAACCCTAAAAACTTGTGCTTTTTTGGACAAAATAGTTGTTTGTCCCCAAAGTAAGAGCTTGGAGGACATCAAGAGTGTCAAAAAAGGGCTATGAAAGTTAGAACATCCTAAGAGACGTTGAAGGAGACCCAAAACGTTGGGAAAAGACCACGACAACTAATAATCCTAATCTAACATCTAATAATCCTAAGAGACGTTGAAAGAGACCCAAAACTTTGGGATAAAACCAAGACAACTAGTAATCCTAATCTAATAACTAATAATCCTAAGAGACGTTGAAGGAGACCCAACACGTTGGGAAAAGACCACGACAACTAATAAGATAGTAAGGGAAGGCAAAAGATAGCAAAGGAAGTCGCATGGGGGAAAATGAGGGGAGAGGAGACAAAGAACGTTGGAAAAGACTAGATTAAATTGTCTAGAGGATATTTCCGTGGGGAGGGTGATTATCCGTGGAGGTGGGGCCAGAATTCCTGGCATTATTTAAAAAACGATCAGAAATTAAATAAAAAAAACAAGTTTTTTAAACTGAAAGTAAGGAGCAGCATTCAAACTTAAAACGAACAGAAATTATTACGTATATGAAAGGGGTTACCCCTCCTCTATACCTCGGTCGTTGCGCTAAAGTTTTTTACTACTTTTAAAAAAGCGTCTTGCTGTTCTAACTAAACGGCCTTATGTTTCAGGAGTCATTCTTAAAGAATTGGGACACATTTCAAACTTTAGCGTAAAGACCAAGGTGTTGAGGAGGGGGCAATCCCCTTCATATACGTAATAATTTCTGTTCGTTTTCTAAGTTTCAATGTTGCTCCTTACTTTCAGTTGAAAAAACTTATTTTGTTTATTTAATTGATGTCAGAAACAGCTACAGGTTTTCACTTCAAACTTTAATGGACTCCTAAGATGGATGTTAAACAAGATAAAAAGACGCTATATGTATCCAGGTGGTCAAAAAGTCCCATCTTCAATATTTTACGCACAGTTAGGAAGGGTATCAAGTTGAAACGTTCAGAGAATGTTAAGGGAGATTCCGAACTTGAAGACACTATTTGTCAAGTAGTCAGTGACGTGGCTGCAATATCTCGGGACCATCCAAGATTATTAAATTGAAACTTTCAAGAAGCAATGTGCATTATAAACTTGTTTTTTATGTTATAATATTAAAAAAAAACAGTTAAATAAAATCTAAAATTTTTAGTCGTTTTAAAATCTATTTAAATCTATTTATTTATTTATTTACGTCAGTGTCAGTTGTCTTTACGTTCCGTATGAATCATTTATTTAAATTTCTGTTCCTTTAGGGTTTTATCTATCCTTCCATAGTAATTTCGTTATTAATTTTTAATTCATTAACTTTATTTGAAAAACAAACTATATTTTTAAAAGTCTAATTCTATCATGGTTTGGTAGAAAATTTAACACTATTTTATCAAACAAATAAATAACTAAAGGTCCGCTTTAAAGTTACCAGGTTTGTTTTCTATGACCAGAAAAGTAAGTGGACCTTTATATAGTGTACCTTATGTGGGCCTTTGGACAAAAATATAGCTTAGTGAGATCCTTACCTGTAGGCACAGGAAACTTAAAGACAAATCTTAATGACCGAATTGTAAGTATAGCTAATCTTTGTAAAAAAAAAAACAAAAAAACAAATTTGCTGTGTCGTAATGTTAGAAGATCAGGGTTAAAAAAAAATTGAGGTAAACACTCATAAAATGTAAGACCAGAATTTTTCACCTTATATAACTCTTAAAGACAAAACTTAATAGGGTGATTTGGAAAAACAAAGCCAAATAAAAGAAAAAAAATTGTATATTACTGTTTTTAGTTATTGATCCAATAGTTAAGAAATCTTGGGACCTTTTGGCAAGTAATTTTTCTATTGAGCCCCAAGCAAAGTCTTACTACATAAGAATTTGATTAAAACTACTCTAGTAATTTTAGTGCGTTTTTCTTGTTGTTTTTTTTCTTTTGGTTTATTTGTGTTTTTAGTAATTTTTCCAATATTATAGAAAGTTTGACACCTTTTGGCAAGTAATTTTTCTATTGAGCCCCAAACAAAGTTTTACTATATAAGAATTTGAATCTAGTTACTCTGCAAATTTTAGTATTTTTCTTTTTGTTTATTTCTTTCCTATGTATAGCTCTAGAAGAAAAAGTTTGGCTGGATGTAATTAAGGAGAGCAAAATAAGAAAGTGGGAGAGCTTTTTAAGTTTGTCTTTTAAAACATTTTTCTTCTAGCTTAGGAAAATCGTTGCTCTGAGTAATTTCTTTTTAGGGCCGTAGGTAAAGTTCACTCTTATACAGTCTTGTTTCTTATTTATCTGTTTGTTTTCTCGGTTTCGTCTTTTGTCTATTTTCATCGTTTTCATCATTTAGGTATCATTCCTCTTTATTTAAGCTAAGTTTTACTGTACAAGACTTTGCTTCCAGTTCCTTTGTTCATTATTTCTGCACTTTCCTTTTGCTCATTTTTGTTGCATCCATTAGTACTCTTTTCATCTATTTGGCTAATTTCTTCTATCTATTTTTTAGGCTGATGAAGTACTGCTCTGAACATCAGGTGAATGATGCTTTGGTGATAGGAATTAATCAAGCAGAAAATCCTTTCAAGGAAACCAAGAATTGTTCCCTCTTATGATTTTATTTATAGAATTTGTGCTTGAAGCGCCTTCCAAAAACATTTCCGAAACTATTTCTAAGTTCTTAAGCGCTTTCTACTTTGCGTGAGCTGATATCTCTTAGTGCTATTTGTGAATAAAGAATGAGCAAGTAATAAATATATATTTGATTTTTAACACAGAAAAAAAAATTGGAAAGTGAACAGGAAAAAATTGATCATTTGCTAGTAGGAATATTTTCCAAGCTAGATTCTAAGCTAACATTGTAGGCCAAGATAAATACTTTTTAAGGTAGAGCCCTTCACTCAGGTCATTAGAATTTCTATCAGAAGAGAAAAAAAACATTAAAAAAGGGCAATATGCGGCAGAAATTAGTTGGGAAATGACGTGTAATTGATTCTCGTTTGCCTTTAATATAGGAGCTAACAGGTAAAAAATTTGTCATTTACTAGAAGAACAACCTCTAAGCTTACATTTTAGGCCAATATAAACGTGCTCTAATATATATCCCTTAACTCAGGTCATCAGTACTTCTTTCAGTTGGATAGTTAGACGTTGTTACTAATATAAAATTGTAAAGTTGTATATTACTTACAATTCCCTATCAATTCATTTACATCCCAGTAAAATATTTAATGTTATGCAGTTTGGCAGTATATTCCAGATCCTCAGCAATTTTATTCATGTTCCCCACTTCAAACCTCTTTAATTCATCTCTAAATACTTTCTCCACTTTTTTTTATGCTCCTCTTATTTTAATATGGTATATCACGAAAATAATTCTTGTACAAACCCATTCTCTTCTTAATTAACCGTAAAAGGTTTTGACGCATTTTCTAACTACGTTTTAACTTTCTTCCCGAAGACACCATCAGTGACTTCACTAACTGTGTTTCTGAAATTGTTCTTTATATACACTACTGCTACTACTACTAACAACTCAACACAGCACTGATCTGCCTGAGGTCAACACACCTACACACGCTCCTCTTCCATCCCAATCAATTCATAGTCCCTCTCTTTACATCATCCCAGGAAGTTCCCATTTTCCCGTATGTCTTTCTTTATGACATCCTCCCTCCCAAAAGGTGGAAGACCGTTTCCGTTTAGCCCAAGTCGGTTTGCAAAAAAGAACAATCTTCGGCCAAATGTCATCCTTCATTTGCAAGACGTACCCTAGTCATCTCAACCAAAAGTCATCAAAAAAATTTCTTTCATTATCAAACAGTTCGTGGTAACGAACTGTAAGTAAGGAGCGACCCGGCTCAATGGTAACCGAAACTCTAAAAAACTGAATTTTGATACCAATAGATACATCAAAAGAATCAGATTTTAATTCTGATTTCAAATATATAAGTTTCATCAAGTTTAATCTTACCTATCAAAAGTTACGCGCCTGAGAAAATTTGGCTGATTTTCAAAAAAAGGGGAAAAGACCCCCTAAAAGTTATAGAAACTTAATGAAAATCACACCATCATATTCAGCGTATCAGAGAACCCTACTGTAGAGGTTTCAAGCTCCTATCTACAAAAATGTAGAATTTTCCATTTTCTGCGAGAAGAAAGATCACGGATGCGTGTTTATTTGTTTTTTTTCCCAGGGGTGATCGTATTGACCCAGTGGTCCTAGAATATCGTGGGAGGGTTCATTGGAACGGAAATTAAAAGTTCTAGTGCCATTTTTAAGTGACAAAAAAAATGGAGGGCAACTAGGCCCCCTCCCACGCTCATTTTTTTCCCAAAGTCACCCGATCAAAATTTTGAGATGGCCATTTTGTTCAGCATGATCGAAAATATTATAACTATGTCTTTTAGGATGACTTAATCCCTCGAAACCTCCAGGGGGAGGGCCCAATGTTAACGTATAGTATTGGTCATTGGGAAGTATACAGTACAGACGTTTTCAGGGGAGATTTTTCCTGGTAGTGGGGGGTGGTCGGGGGTTATGTGGGAGGATCTTTCCATGAAGAAAGTTTTCATGGGGGAAGGGACATTGCTATGAAGGGGATGCCGGACTTCCCAGCATTATTTAAGAAAAGATCAGAAATTAAATATAAAAAAACAAGTTTTTCAACTGCAACAGCAGCAACATCAAAACTTTAAACGAACAGAAAATATTACATATATAATTGGGTTCACCCCCTAGTCAATACCTCACTCTTTAAGCCAGAGATTTTTTAGTACTTTCATAAGAGCTATTTATTTTAATTAACGGCCTTTGTGATTAAGCGGTCATTTTTAAAGAATTGGAACAAAATTCGAACTTTCGCTTAAAGAGCAAGGTATTGACTAGGGGGCGAACCCCCAATGTACGTATTAAAAATATATGAATATAGAAGTTCGTTACGTAAGTTAATTCGTAAGTTACGTATATTTATTACTAATAAAAACGTTCATAAATAAAATGAAACAAGTTTTGAGAAAGCCATTTAACCAAATAAAAGTAAATTAATAGGAAAATTTTGTTTTAATTATTCATGTACTGTGAGCCAAGATCAAAACCTGCATTTATGCAAAAACGTTCAAAAATTAAATAAAAAAAACAAGTTTTTTAAACTGAAAGTAAGGAGCGACATTAAAACTTAAAACGAACAGAAATTATTCCGTATATGGAAGGGGCTGTCCCCTCCTCAACGCCTTGCTCTTTACGCTAAAGTTTGACTTTCTCACAACTCAATTTTTTTTTAAAACAATAAAAAACTTTAGCGTAAAGAGCGAAGCGTTGAGGAGGGGACAGCCCCTTTCATATACGGAATAATTTCTGTTCGTTTTAAGTTTTAATGTCGCTCCTTACTTTCAGTTAAAAAAAACTTGTTTTTTTTTTATTTAATAGCACTACAAAGCAGGGTTCAACCACAATTTTTCTATAACCTACTGTTTGAAATACGGTTAGTCAGCCGGGTACCAAGAACAATCCACAGGCAATTTCTCTAGAAAACATCTAGCAAAACTTCAGCCGCTTTTCGAAGCGCCCATGCTTCAGAACTAAGTTTGACTGCTGTAACTATGACTACTACTTGTCGTCCTATTCTTCCCAACTTTTTTCAACTGTGAAAAAACACCCTTAGCCTTGACTATTCTACTTTTAACATGTTTATTGATCCCACCGTCTTTACTAATAACACTATCACGGTATGTGAAGCTGTCCACCTGATCAATATTTACGTT
Source organism: Artemia sinica (assembly GCA_027921565.1). Classification (NCBI taxonomy): domain Eukaryota; kingdom Metazoa; phylum Arthropoda; class Branchiopoda; order Anostraca; family Artemiidae; genus Artemia; species Artemia sinica. Next base: position 20,602,197 of record CM051269.1, on the reverse strand, counting down.
ACCCAGTGTCACCTTTTCGTCTTCACTTATTCCTAGCCTTAGTGATTTAGTCTTTTTAACATCAATTTTCAAACATCAATTTAATCTTTTTAACATTAATTTTCAAAGCTATTCTAGCACCCTGAACACGCAAAACCTCTAAACAATCATTAATTTTGCTCACACTTTCATTTAGGATGCTTAGATCATCAGCATAATCAAAGTTCAGGAAAGTTTTTTCTTCCCATTTGATTCCGTGTTCTTCCGTTGCCTTCTTGTGCTTCTTAAGACAAAATTCATCAAAATTAACCATATAAAGGGGAGTATAACATAACTTTGCTTAACTCCTGATTTAATATGAAACCAGCTGCTAACCTTATTACCTACCTTAACCACACTTATGTTATTCTTGTACATAGCACTTCTCACTCTAATGTGTTTATCTAGTATACCATGCAAGGATACGACCTTCGTTAAAGCTCTTCCATCAACAGAATTGAAAGCTTGCTCATAATCCGTAAGACTGAGGACCAAAGGTATTTTATAACTCAGGCATTTCTTAGCTATTAATCTAAGAGTGAAAGTTTGGTCGGCACATCTTTTATCCTTTCTAAAACCGCCCTGTTCTTTTTTTTATAACTTTGTCTACAGAATCCCTTAGTCTAAAAGGTATCATATGACTAAGTAATTTGCTACCTTCACAGGCCAGGCTAATGCCTCAATAACTACCAGACTCACTCTTATCACCTTTCTTATACGGTGATATAATTAGGGATTTCCTAAAATCACTAGGTGCTTCCCGTTTTTCAAGAATCATATTCATAATCATCAGCAAATTATTTTTAACCTCAGAGCCATCATATTTAAGAAACGCATTTACCACAGTATCAGCACCTGGGGCCTTGTTTTTTTTTTAATCCTTTTAGTGCGATTGCTAATTCTCCCTCACAAAACCAATCTTGCTTTCATCCAAGCCAAACTTACTTCACAAACCTTCACATCCTTCATCCGCAGAACGTACCCTAGCCATCTCAACATTTCTCTGATTATAGCACTACAAAGCGGGGTTGAACCACAATTTTTCTATACCTTACTGTTGGAAATATGGTTAGACAGCCGGGCCCCCCGAAAAATCCGTAGGCAATTTCTATGGAAAACATCTAGCAAAACTTCAGCTGCTTTTCGGATCGCTCATGCTTCAGAACTATATTTGACGACTGTCATATTCTAATCTCGGTTTGTAGAATTATCTTCCTTTTCTTCCAAACTTTTTTTTAAAACTATGAAAAAACACCCTTGGCCTTGGCAATTCTACTTTTAGTGTGTTAAGTGCTCCCAGTGTCTTTACTAATAACACTATCAAGGTAAGCGAAGCTGTCCACCTGATCAATAGTTACATTAACCAGTGTCACCTTTTAATCTCCACTTATTTCTAGCCTTAGTGATTTAGTCTTTTTAACATCAATTTTCAAACCTATTCTAGCATCTTGAACTCGCAAAACCTTTAAAAAATCATTCAGTTCGCTCACACTTTCATTTAGGATGCATAAATTATCAGTATAATCTAAGTCCAGGAAAGTTTTTTCCTCCCCATATGATTCCATGTTCTCCCATTGCCTTTCGTATGCTTTTTAAGACCAATTCAATCAAAATTCACTATATAAACGGGAATTGAACATAACCCTGCTTAACTATTGATTTAATACGAAACCAGCTGCTAACCTTATTACATACCTTAACCACAGCAATTCTATTCTCGTACATAGCACTTATCCACTCTACTGTATTTATCTAGTATACCATACAAGGATAAGACCTTCGCTAAAGCTCTTCCATCAACTGAATCGAAAGCTTGCTCATAATCTATAAAACGGGGGGGTGTGCGTGTAACTGAACCACAGTGTAACTGAACCACCGTGTAACTGAACTACCGTGCAACTGAACCCTCGTGTAACTGAACCACCAGGCAACTGAACTCCATTTAACTAAATCCTCGTGTAACTAAACCCCCCTGCAACTCAACCTCATTTAACTGAACACATTTTCAAAAGGGTTACACAGAAATATCTCAAGAACGGCTTCCATTAATAAGTTAGACCTTTCAGGATAAGCTGTGGGTGGGGGACTTCAGACGAGCCAGAAGGCTCCGTGTACATGCTACTAATATTACTACTACGATTACTGTAACTTATAACGCTAAGTAAAGTGAAATTTTTAAGGAACGTTTAGAGGATGTTTTAATTAAACAAAAATATTATTTGTACGCAGGTTTTCGAAAGGGCATATGAGCAATGTCGGTACTTGTCAATTAGCTGGAACCCACACGATATATTATATAGGGAAGATTCTTAAGAAACTAGTCAAACGGGTTTCTTTCAATAGAGAATTGGAGTAGGGATGGGTCAGGAGGTATGATCAGTACATAATTTATTCAAGAATTATTGATCCACGAAGGGGGATAGATTTCTGAGAAATTGATTGTGTAATCGACGGGGAAGTGGATTTCCGAGAAATTGATTGCGTAAACGATGGGGAAGTGAATTTCTGAGAAATTGATTTGCATGATCGAGGGGAATTATTGATCCACGAAAGAGGAATTAAGAAACATTATGGCTTCTTTGATCTTTAGGTCTGAGAGATATCAGGTCTTTAGTGACAGAGATAAATTTCTATTCTATTTTTAAATATGGCTTCTTTGAACTTTAGGTCTGAGGGATAAATGGTCTTTAGTGACAGCGATAAATTAATATTCTATTTTTAAATATGGCTTCTCTGATCTTTAATGACAGAGATAAATTAATATTCTATCGAAACCATAATAGTGTAGCTAGGAACACCTATGAGATGAGAAGATTAACGCGGGAAATGGTTTCATGGGAATTACATATGTGACAGCGCAGGGATGCCAAAAAAAAGGAACACGCAGAAATTATGTTTAGGTATTATTTGGGCGAAACCGTTTGAGACATTTTAGGGGATTATTTGGGCGAAACCGTTTGAGACATTTTAGAAGATGATCTAGGCGAAATAGTTTGAGACATTTTAGAAGATGATTTTAGAAGACGATTTAGAAGATGATTTGGAGTGAAACTCTGTGGTCGTTATAATACACAATTTCCATTTGAACAATGTTGTGAGGTCCCCTACCCCAACCCCAAAGGGTCCCCCAAGACCCCAAAGGCTCCCCGGTGCCCCTAAAGACCCCTGGCGCCCTTAAAGGGCCCCCGGACCCCCAAAGAGCCCCCAGGCCTCCAAAGAGCACCCGGGCCCCAAATGGGCCCCGAATCCCCAAAAGGCCCCCGGGCACCAAAAGGCCTCTCGGGCCATTTTTATACTTTTTTTGTGCACTTGAGACCCAAAGGCCCCTCGGGCCTATTTTTTAGTTTTTTGTGCATTTGAGACACAGAAGGCCCCCCCCACATTTCAAAAGGCTTTATTATATCTTTTCAGAACAAGTTCTTTACGTAATGTCCTTCCTAAACCAATTTTATAACTTGAAGTACTCATCTTTTCACCCACAACTTTACTTTACGACTTTTTGAATACCCCAACACCAAGCAATACTTATCAAAAGGCTTTTTTATATCTTTTCAGAACAAGTTCCTTTCTTAATGTCCCTCTTAAACCCATTTTACAAGTTTAAGTACTCATCATTTTCACAACAACTTTACTTTACGACTTTTTTGCACACTCCAACATCAAGCAATACTTTTCAAAAGGCTTTATTATATCTTTTCAGAACAAGTTCTTTACGTAATATCCTTCCTAAACCAGTTTTACAAGTTGAATTACTCATCTTTTTCACCCACAACTTTACTTTACGACTTTTAAAGGCTTTAAAAGCCTTTGAATGGCTAGGTTAGGTTAGCTTATCATGAGCGCTCATGATAAGCTAACCTAACCCAACCTAACTTAAACATGGAGAAATGTTTCTATTTATTTATTAATATTTATTTATAGCTAACCTAACCTAACCAATAGTTTTGGAGGTTAGATGAACCTAACTTAAATGTCGAGAAACCTAACTTTGAAAGAAAACTTAATAAAAACCTGTTACTTCTAAGAGAAATTTGACAGTGTTAAGTAAAAGTTTTTTAGAATTAAGAAAAAGTTGTTACTTCGATGTAAAGATTTGTTAGTGTTAGGGATAGTTCGCTACTCCTGACAGAAAAATTGTTATCATCAACAAAAAATTGTTAATTTCAAGAACAATTTGGAATGAATGACTTAAAACTTGTTATTTCTAACAGATAACTTTTCATCATAACGAAAATTACAACTTCTAAGAATAAATTTTGTATCTTTGAGAGAAAAGTTGCAAGCTCAAGCAGAAAATGTGTTATCACTGATGAAAAGTGTTATTTCTAGGAGAAATTTGCGTGTGTTAAGTAAAAGTATGTTAGTATTAAGGAAAAGTTGATGCTTCGAAGCGAAAATCTGTTAGTGTTAAGTAAACGTTTGGTAGTATTAAGTAAAAATGTTGTTACTTTGAAGATAAGATTTGTTAGTGTTAATCAAAACTTGCTACTTCTGTCAGAAAAGTTGTTATCACAATCAAAGAAAAGTTACTTCTGAGAAAAATTTGGTATCTTTCACAGAAAACTTGCTAGTTCGAACAGAAAACGTGTTATCACTGACGAAAAATATTATTTCTAAGAGAAATTTGCGTGTGTTAAGTAAGAGTATGTTAGTTTTAAGGTAAAATGTTGTTACTTTAATGAGAAAATTTGTTAGTGTTAAGCAAAACTTGCTAGTTCTGACAGAAAAGTTGTTATCACAATAAAAAAAACTGTTACTTCTAAGAAAAAATTTGGTATCTTTGGTAGAAAACTTGCTAGTTCGAACAAAAAACTTGTTATCATTGATGAAAAATATTATTTCTAAGAGAAATTTGTGTGTGTTCAGTAAAAGTATGTTAGTATTAAGGTAAAATATCATTACTTTGATGAGAAGATTTGTTAGTGTTAAGCAAAACTTGCTACTTCTGACAGAAAAGTTGTTATCACAATCAAAAAAGTTACTTCTACGAAAAAATTTGGTATCTTTGACAGAAAACTTGCTAGTTCGAACAGAAAAAGTGTTATAACTGACGAAAAATATTATTTTTAAGAGAAATTTGTGTGTGTTCAGTAAAAGTATGTTAGTTTTAAGATAAAATATTGTTACTTTGATGAGAACATTTGTTAGTGTTAAGCAAAACTTGCTATTTGTGACAGAAAAGTTGTTATCACAATCAAAAAATTGTTACTTCTAAGAAAAAAATTTGGTATCTTTAGTAGAAAACTTGCTAGTTCGAACAGAAAAAGTGTTATCACTGATGAAAAATATTATTTCTAAGAGAAATTTGTGTGTGTTCATTAAAAGTATGTTAGTTTTAAGGTAAAATATTGTTACTTTGATGAGAAGGTTTGTTAGTGTTAAGCAAAACTTGCTACTTCTGACAGAAAAGTTGTTATCACAAACAAAAAAAATGTTACTTCTAAGAAAAAAATTGTTATCTTTAGTAGAAAACTTGCTAGTTCGAACTGAAAATGTGTTATCACTGCTGAAAAATATTATTTCTAAGAGAAAACTGTGTGTGTTCAGTAAAAGTATGTTAGTTTTAAGGTAAAGTGTTGTTACTTTGATGCCCACATTTAAAATACACGTGATTTTATTAATAATATTTGATTTTTTAATAAAGTTGGGTTTTAGTTTTCGGATATATGAACGCTCATGTTTAAAATACATGTGATTTTATTAATAATATTTGAAAAGCCATAAAGTAAAGTTGTGGGTGAAAAGAATGAGTACTTCAAGTTGTAAAATTGGTTTAGGGGGTCATTAAGAAAAGAACTTGTTCTGAAAAGATATAAAAAAAGCCTTTTGAAAGTATTGCTTGATGTTGGGGTATTCAAAAAGCCATAAAGTAGAGTTGTGGGTGAAAAGAATGAGTACTTCAAGTTGTAAAATTGGTTTAGGGGGATATTAAGAAAAGAACTTGTTCTGAAAAGATAAAAAAAGCCTTTTGAAAGTATTGCTTGGTGTTGGGGTATTCAAAAAGCCATAAAGTAGAGTTGTGTGTGAGAAGAATGAGTACTTCAAGTTGTAAAATTGGTTTAGGGGGACATTAAGAAAAGAACTTGTTCTGAAAAGATATAAAAAAAAGCCTTTGAAAGTATTGCTTGTTGTTGTGGTATTCAAAAAGTCGTAAAGTAAAGTTGTGGGTGAAAAAGATGAGTACTTCAACTTGTAAAATTGGTTTAGGGGGGATATTAAGAAAAGAACTTGTTCTGAAAAGATAAAATAAAGCCTTTTGAAAAGTATTGCTTGATGTTGGAGTGTGCAAAAAAGCCGTAAATTAAAGTTGTGGTGAAAAGAATAAGTACTTCAACTTGTAAAATGGGTTTAAGAGGGACATTAAGAAAGGAACTTGTTCTGAAAAGATATAAAAAGGCCTTTTGAAATGTATTGCTTGGTGTTGGGGTATTCAAAAAGTCGTAAAGTAAAGTTATGGGTGAAAAGATGAGTACTTCAAGTTGTAAAATTGGTTTAGGATGGACATTACGTAAGGAACTTGTTCTGAAAAGATATAATAAAGCCTTTCTAAATGTGGGGGGGCCCTTCTGTGTCTCAAGAGCACAAAAAAATATAAAAAATGGCCCGAGGGGCCTTTGGGTCTCAAGTGCACAAACAAAGTATAAAAAATGGCCCGGGGGCCTTTGGAGGCCCGGGGGCTCTTTGGGGGCCTGGGGGCCCTTTGGGGGTGCCAGGGGCCCTTTGGGAGAACTGGGGGGGGCTTTGGGACCTGTGGGGGACCCTTTGGGGTTGGGGTAGGGGATCTCACAACATTGATCAAATGGAACGTGTGTATTATAACGACCACAGAGTTTCACCCCAAATCATCTTCTAAATCATCTTCTAAAATCATCTTCTAAAATGTCTCAAACTGTTTTGCCTAAATCATCTTCTAAAATGTCTCAAGCGGTTTCGCCCAAATAATCCCCTAAAATGTCTCAAACGGTTTCGCCCAAATAATCCCTAAATGTAATTTCTACGTGTTCCTTTTGTTTTGGCATCCCTGCGCTGTCACATATGAAATTCCCATGAAACCATTTCCCGCGTTAATCTTCTCATCTCATAGGTGTTCCTAGCTACACTATTATGGTTTCGATAGAATATTAATTTATCTCTGTCATTAAATATCAGAGAAGCCATATTTAAAAATAGAATATTAATTTATCTCTGTCACTAGAGACCATTTATCCCTCAGACCTAAAGATCAAAGAAGCCATATTTAAAAATAGAATATCAATTTATCTCTGTCACTAAAGACCTGATATCTCTCAGACCTAAAGATCAAAGAAGCCATATTTAAAAATAGAATATCAATTTATCTCTGTCACTAAAGACCTGATATCTCTCAGACCTAAAGATCAAAGAAGCCATAATGTTTCTTAATTCCTCTTTCGTGGATCAATAATTCCCCTCGATTATGCAAATCAAATTCTTAGAAATTCACTTCCCCATCGTTTACGCAATCAATTTCTTTGAAATCCACTTCCCCGTCGATTACACAATCAATTTCTAAGAAATCTATCCCCTTTCGTGGATCAGTAATCCTTGAATAAATTATGTACTGATCATACCTCCTGACCCATCCCTACTAATTGGATTGAAGACCGTGGTTTGTCACTGCATTTACAATATTTAAACTTTTGTTTTTTTGGGGTTTAGGGGGGGGGGAAGGTACCTAAGTTAGGTTGCGTATTTAATATATGCTTTGCTTTACCCCCACCCCTAATTTTTAAATATATAGCCGAAATTTGTTTCTAAACTATTATATTTTCATCTTATTTTGTTTTATTTCATTAGCATTAACAAAACTTCACTTCTTGCGTGGGTTCCAGCTCATTGGCATGTACTGCGATATCCTATATATCAGTAGTAAGGGTTTACGCACTTTAAAATTTACATTAAATTACACATGAATATACAGTGTAGTCTAACCGGTACATTGGCTTACCACGGGTCAGTCACCTATTACTACGAACGGTACTTGCCTTAGCAGACGGGTTTTTCTGAGGTAACATCCATTTTTAACAGTTTCAATTGCACAAGGAGACAGGTTTCTGGTGGGTATAGAATTTGAAAGTTGATAAAGTGAAATTATGACACTATTCTAGTTTTTTCTAAACCGGTATTTCCTATAACTTAATAAAGGGTTAAGGCAATTAGCGATTACGAGCGAGGATAGTACGAATTGCTTGTGAAAAACCCGGATGAATTAGTTGAAAATAAAGATTTAAGAAGAAATGTCTGAAAAGTAATGATAGAATGACATTGTGACTTGACCTCGCTTTACCTCTCCGATGTGGTCTGTATAATACACAAGTAACGTATGAAAAGTATTGTCAATTTAAAAAGAAATGGCTGAAAAGTGTTTTGAGGGAGATGGGATTGCATGGAGGGTTGAGTGGCACGAGGGTTCAGTTAAAGGGGGTACAGTTACACGGGGGTTTAGTTAAATTGGGTTGAGTTGCACGAGGGTTCAGTTAAAGGGGGTATAGTTACACAGGGGTTTAGTTAAATTGGGTCGAGTTGCACGAGGGTTCAGTAGCACGAGGGTTCAGTAACATGGGGAATCAGTTGTACAGTGTTTCGGTTATACAAGGGTTCAGTTACATGGAGGGTTCAGTTGCACGAGGGGGGATTTGTGAATGGGAGGAGATGGGATGATAGTGTACTGTATAATACACAAGGGATGTTTTGGAGAGTATTGTCAATTTAAAATAGTTTAGAAATAAAAAAAAAATTTAACAAGAAATGGCTGAAAAGTGTTTTGAGGGAGATGGGATTGCATGGAGGGTTGAGTGCCACGAGGGTTCAGTTAAAGGGGGTACAGTTACACGGGGTTTAGTTAAATTGGGTTGAGTTGCACGAGGGTTCAGTAGCATGAGGGTTCAGTAGCACGGGGGTTCAGTTGTACACGGTTTCGGTTATACAGGGGTCCAGTTACATGGGGGGTTCAGTTGCACGGGGGTTGAGTTAAATGGGGCTTGAGTTCCACGAGAGTAGTGCTTTGTCGTGGTTTAGCTTGTCACAGTTACATTCTCTTGATCTTTCAAAGTTCACTTTGATTTTAGTTACATGGGGGGTTCAGTTGCACGGGGGTTGAGTTAAATGGTGCTTGAGTTCCACGAGAGTAGTGCTTTTTCGTGGTTTAGCTTGTCACAGTTACATTCTCTTGATCTTTCAAAGTTCACTTTGATTTTATTTCGTTGATTCTTTTGTTTGCATGTCCGGGCTGGTGTTTGCAAGTCCAAGTTGGGTTTTCAGACCTACGTTTTTTAGATTTTCGTGGGTGTTTGGATGTTTTGCCGAAAAAAAACATAGTTGTACCCTCAACGCCTCGCTCTTTACGCTAAATTTTTTTATTGTTTAAAAAATTAGAGTTGTGAGAAAGTCAAACTTTAACGTAAAGAGCGAGTCGTTGAGGAGGGTACAGCCCCTTTCATAAACGGAATAATTTCTATTCGTTTTAAGTTTTGACATCGTTCCTTACTTTCAGTTAAAAAAAACTTGTTTTTTACTTAGATAATAATGGAACATTTAGTATTTTTTCTAATGTAAGTGTTTTCTTAAGAAAATGGCCCATCTGTAACAAATATAGCCTTAGCTAGTTAAAACTGCACATAAACTCTTGATTTTTTGTCGTGTTACTTAGATAATAAAGGAACATTTGGTTTTCTTTCCTAATTTAGTGTGTTTTCTTAAGAAAATGCCCCATCTTTAACAAATTTTGCCTTAACTAGTTAAAACTGTGCATAAATTCTTCAATTTTAGTTATGTTACTTAGCTAATAAAGGAACATTTGGTTTTCTTTCTTATTTATGTGTTTTCTTTTGTTTGCATGTCCGGGCTGGTGTTTGCAAGTCCAAGTTGGGTTTTCAGACCTACGTTTTTTAGATTTTCGTGGGTGTTTGGATGTATTGCCAAAAAAAAAACATAGTTGTACCCTCAACGCCTCGCTCTTTACGCTAAATTTTTTAATTGTTTAAAAAATTAGAGTTGTGAGAAAGTCAAACTTTAACGTAAAGAGCGAGTCGTTGAGGAGGGGACAGCCCCTTTCATAAACGGAATAATTTCTATTCGTTTTAAGTTTTGACATCGTTCCTTACTTTCAGTTAAAAAAAACTTGTTTTTTACTTAGGTAATAATGGAACATTTAGTATTTTTTCTAATGTAAGTGTTTTCTTAAGAAAATGGCCCATCTGTAACAAATATAGCCTTAGCTAGTTAAAACTGCACATAAACTCTTGATTTTTTGTCGTGTTACTTAGATAATAAAGGAACATTTGGTTTTCTTTCCTAATTTAGTGTGTTTTCTTAAGAAAATGCCCCATCTTTAACAAATTTTGCCTTAACTAGTTAAAACTGTGCATAAATTCTTCAGTTTTAGTTATGTTACTTAGCTAATAAAGGAACATTTGGTTTTCTTTCCTTATTTATGTGTTTTCTTAAGAAAATGCCCCATCTTTAACAAATTTAGCCTTAGCTAGTTAAAACTGCACATTAACTCTTGATTTTTTGTCGTGTTACTTAGATAATAAAGGAACATTTGGTTTTCTTTCCTAATTTAGTGTGTTTTCTTAAGAAAATGATCCATCGTTAACAAATTTTGCCTTAACTAGTTAAAACTGTGCATAAATTCTATTGCAGTTTCTATAAAAATAAATGAATTTCAAAATCAATTTAATTTTCATATGAATACTTTTCATTTAAGCTTAAAATACGCTAAAAGACAGTTCCCGTGAAATTAATGTAGTTTTCTATAAAAACGAACGATTTTCAAAATCAAAGAAAACGGCCCATCTTTAACAAATATAGCCTTAGCTAGTTAAAACTGCGCATAAATTCTTGATTTTCATTCTAACTTAACTTGTAGGAAATAATCGAGTCAAACTCAAAAAGAGCAGAAATTAACATGAGTTGGGTGCAAAAATCCCCTATGTCTCCCCAATTTAATTTTCTTTCATATGAATACTTTTCATTTAAGCTTAAAATACGCTAAAAGACAGTTCCCGTGAAATTATTGTAGTTTTCTATAAGAATGAACGATTTTCAAAATCAAAGAAAATGGCCCATCTTTAACGGATATAGCCTTAGCTAGTTAAAACTGCGCATAAATTCTTGATTTTCATTCTAACTTAACTTGTAGGAAATAATCAAGTCAAACTCAAAACGAGCAGAAATTAACATAAGTTGAGTGCAAAAATCCCCTATGTCTTATATTTAATTAGCTGTTTGGGGTTTTCAGACATAGTTTTTTAGATGTTCATGGGTGTTAGGTTCCTGGAGGGTTTTATGACTCCTCCCCCAATGAATTCAGATGGTTTTAGGACTCATCCCCCTAGCCATAACTCCATTCAACCTTGAGCGAAGATATAAAAGTTTGATGAAGTATTTTTCTACTTAACAACTACATTAATAACTTCCAAGATGATAGGACTGTATGACACAGAATTTATCAGTTACCGAGAGTTCAATGACTTTTCCCTGCAATGACTTCCAAGGGTTTTATGACTCCTCCCCACAATGAATTCAGATGGTTTTAGCCCCTAGCCATAACTCCATTCAACCTTGAGCAAAGATATAAAAGTTTGATGAAGTATTTTTCTACTTAACAACTACATTAATAACTTCCAAGATGATAGGACTGTATGACACAGAATTTATCAGTTTGAAAAAATCATCTTGTGGTGTTATATTTGAATGTGTATTTTTATTATTGTCTATGGAACTCGAAGAAATTGACTGTTATCATTGGATAGTGAACTATAACATGTTTGAGTATGATAAAAGCTTGTGGAGTACTACATTACGTCATATAAACAGACTGGGATTCTACGATAGAGTGATTACACCACTTAATAATGCTGGTCAGGAACTGAGAAATGTTCAGGAGGAAGTCAGTGAAATTTGCAGCTTTTTCGGGGTTGAAGCGCTCTACGTAAAGGGCAATGTACCTACAGATAAAGTTTTAATTCAAAAGTGTGACCCTAGGATTCCACTTTTCAATCTAGAAGAGTTTAAGTGTCCTAAATTTGAAGGGGGTTAAGAAAAAAAACACAAGAACAAATGTTTACATAAAAATAGTACTTAGAGTTCACTCTTAAACATCCACAAACGATGGTCCCATGATATAGAATAGTTTTTACCATGTCTTATGGATTTATCACGATCAGGTATGTTCTTAGGTATCCACTGTGCGAAGAACCTAACCTCGTCTTCAGGACGGTGATAACCCCCTTCAAATTTAGGACACTTAAACTCTTCTAGATTGAAAAGTGGAATCCTAGGGTCACACTTTTGAATTAAAACTTTATCTGTAGGTACATTGCCCTTTACGTAGAGCGCTTCAACCCCGAAAAAGCTGCAAATTTCACTGACTTCCTCCTGAACATTTCTCAGTTCCTGACCAGCATTATTAAGTGGCGTAATCACTCTATCGTAGAATCCCAGTCTGTTTATATGACGTAATGTAGTACTCCACAAGCTTTTATCATACTCAAACATGTTATAGTTCACTATCCAATGATAACAGTCAATTTCTTCGAGTTCCATAGACAATAATAAAAATGCACATTCAAATATAACACCACAAGATGATTTTTTCAAACTGATAAATTCTGTGTCACACAGTCCTATCATCTTGGAAGTTATTAATGTAGTTGTTAAGTAGAAAAATACTTCATCAAACTTTTATATCTTTGCTAAAGGTTGAATGGAGTTATGGCTACGGGGATGAGTCCTAAAACCATCTGAATTCATTGTAGGAAGGAGTCATAAAACCCTTGGAAGTCATTGCAGGGAGGAGTCATTGAAATCTCGGTAACTGATAAATTCTGTGTCATACAGTCCTATCATCTTGGAAGTTATTAATGTAGTTGTTAAGTAGAAAAATACTTCATCAAACTTTTATATCTTGGCTCAAGGTTGAATGGAGTTATGGCTAGGGGGATGAGTCCTAAAACCATCTAAATTCATTGGGGGGAGGAGTCATAAAACCCTCCAGGAACCTAACACCCATGAACATCTAAAAAACTATGTCTGAAAACCCCAAACAGCTAATTAAATATAAGACTTAGGGGATTTTTGCACTCAACTTATGTTAATTTCTGCTCGTTTTGAGTTTGACTCGATTATTTCCTACAAGTTAAGTTAGAATGAAAATCAAGAATTTATGCGCAGTTTTAACTAGCTAAGGCTATATCCGTTAAAGATAGGCCATTTTCTTTGATTTTGAAAATCGTTCATTCTTATAGAAAACCGCAATAATTTCACGGGAACCGTCTTTTAGCGTATTTCAAGCTTAAATGAAAAGTATTCATATGAAAGAAAATTAAATTGGGGAGACATAGGGGATTTTTGCACCCAACTCATGTTAATTTCTGCTCGTTTTGAGTTTGACTCGATTATTTCCTACAAGTTAAGTTAGAATGAAAATCAAGAATTTATGCGCAGTTTTAACTAGCTAAGGCTATATTTGTTAAAGATAGGCCATTTTCTTTGATTTTGAAAATCGTTCATTTTTATAGAAAACCGCAATAATTTCACGGGAACTGTCTTTTAGCGTATTTTAAGCTTAAATGAAAAGTATTCATATGAAAATTAAATTGATTTTGAAATTCATTCATTCTTATAGAAACTGCAATAGAATTTATGCGCAGTTTTAACTAGTTAAGGCAAAATTTGTTAACGATGGATCATTTTCTTAAGAAAACACACTAAATTAGGAAAGAAAACCAAATGTTCCTTTATTATCTAAGTAACACGACAAAAAATCAAGAGTTTATGTGCAGTTTTAACTAGCTAAGGCTAAATTTGTTAAAGATGGGGCATTTTCTTAAGAAAACACATAAATAAGGAAAGAAAACCAAATGTTCCTTTATTAACTAAGTAACATAACTAAAATTGAAGAATTTATGCACAGTTTTAACTAGTTAAGGCAAAATTTGTTAAAGATGGGGCATTTTCTTAAGAAAACACACTAAATTAGGAAAGAAAACCAAATGTTAATTATTATCTAAGTAACACGACAAAAAATCAAGAGTTTATGTGCAGTTTTAACTAGCTAAGGCTATATTTGTTACAGATGGGCCATTTTCTTAAGAAAACACTTACATAAGAAAAAATACTAAATGTTCCATTATTACCTAAGTAAAAAAGCAAGTTTTTTTTAACTGAAAGTAAGGAACGATGTCAAAACTTAAAACGAATAGAAATTATTCCTTTTATGAAAGGGGGTGTCCCCTCCTCAACGACTCGCTCTTTACGTTAAAGTTAGACTTTCTCACAACTCTAATTTTCTTAACAATAAAAAAATTTAGCGTAAAGAGCGAGGCGTTGAGGGTACAACTATGTTTTTTTTTTCGGCAAAACATCCAAACACCCACGAAAATCTAAAAAACGTAGGTCTGAAAACCCAACTTGGACTTGCAAACACCAGCCCGGACATGCAAACAAAAGAAAACACATAAATAAGGAAAGAAAACCAAATGTTCCTTTATTAGCTAAGTAACATAACTAAAATTGAAGAATTTATGCACAGTTTTAACTAGTTAAGGCAAAATTTGTTAAAGATGGGGCATATTCTTAAGAAAACACACTAAATTAGGAAAGAACTAGCTAACTAGCTAAGGCTATATTTGTTACAGATGGGCCATTTTCTTAAGAAAACACTTACATTAGAAAAAATACTAAATGTTCCATTATTACCTAAGTAAAAAACAAGTTTTTTTTAACTGAAAGTAAGGAACGATGTCAAAACTTAAAACGAATAGAAATTATTCCGTTTATGAAAGGGGCTGTCCCCTCCTCAACGACTCGTTCTTTACGTTAAAGTTTGACTTTCTCACAACTCTAATTTTTTAAACAATAAAAAAATTTAGCGTAAAGAGCGAGGCGTTGAGGGTACAACTATGTTTTTTTTTCGGCAAAACATCCAAACACCCACGAAAATCTAAAAAACGTAGGTCTGAAAACCCAACTTGGACTTGCAAACACCAGCCCGGACATGCAAACAAAAGAAAACACATAAATAAGGAAAGAAAACCAAATGTTCCTTTATTAGCTAAGTAACATAACTAAAATTGAAGAATTTATGCACATTTTTAACTAGTTAAGGCAAAATTTGTTAAAGATGGGGCATTTTCTTAAGAAAACACACTAAATTAGGAAAGAAAACCAAATGTTCCTTTATTATCTAAGTAACACGACAAAAAATCAAGAGTTTATGTGCAGTTTTAACTAGCTAAGGCTATATTTGTTACAGATGGGCCATTTTCTTAAGAAAACACTTACATTGGAAAAAATACTAAATGTTCCATTATTACCTAAGTAAAAAACAAGTTTTTTTTAACTGAAAGTAAGGAACGACGTCAAAACTTAAAACGAATAGAAATTATTCCGTTTATGAAAGTGGCTGTCCCCTCCTCAACGGCTCGCTCTTTACGTTAAAGTTTGACTTTCTCACAACTCTAATTTTTTAAACAATAAAAAAATTTAGCGTAAAGAGCGAGGCGTTGAGGGTACAACTATGTTTTTTTTCGGCAAAACATCCAAACACCCACGAAAATCTAAGAAACATAGGTCTAAAAACCCAACTTGGACTTGCAAACACCAGCCCGGACATGCAAACAAAAAGAATCAATGAAATAAAATCAACGTGAACTTTGAAAGATCAAGAGAATGTAACTGTGACAAGCTAAACCACGACAAAGCACTACTCTCGTGGAACTCAAGCCCCATCTAACTCAACCCCCGTGCAACTGAACCCCCCATGTAACTAAAATCAAAGTGAACTTTGAAAGATCAAGAGAATGTAACTGTGACAAGCTAAACCACGACAAAGCACTACTCTCGTGGAACTCAAGCCCCATTTAACTCAACCCCCGTGCAACTGAACCCCCCATGTAACTGAACCCCTGTATAACCGAAACCCTGTACAACTGAACCCCCGTGCTACTGAACCCTCATGCTACTGAACCCTCGTGCAACTCAACCCAATTTAACTAAACCCCCGTGTAACTGTACCCCCTTTAACTGAACCCTCGTGCAACTCAACCCTCCATGCAATCCCATCTCCCTCAAAACACTTTTCAGCCATTTCTTGTTAATTTTTTTTTATTTCTAAACTATTTTAAATTGACAATACTCTCCAAAACATCACTTGTGTATTATACAGTACACTATCATCCCATCTCCTCCAATTCGCAAATCCCCCCTCGTGCAACTGAACCCTCCATGTAACTGAACCCTTGTATAACCGAAACCCTGTACAACTGAATCCCCATGTTACTGAACCCTCGTGCTACTGAACCCTCGTGCAACTCGACCCAATTTAACTAAACCCCTGTGTAACTATACTCCCTTTAACTGAACCCTCGCGCAACTCAACCCAATTTAACTAAACCCCCGTGTACCTGTACCCCCTTTAACTGAACCCTCGTGCAACTCAACCCTCCATGCAACCCATCTCCCTCAAAACACTTTTCAGCCATTTCTTTTCAAATTGACAATACTTTTCATACGTTACTTGTGTATTATACAGACCACATCGGAGAGGTAAAGCGAGGTCAAGTCACAATGTCATTCTATCTTTACTTTTCAGACATTTCTTCTTAAAACTTTATTTTCAACTAATTCATCCGGGTTTTTCACAAGCAATTCGTACTATCCTCGCTCGTAATCGCTAATCACCTTAACCCTTTATTAAGTTATAGGAAATACCGGTTTAGAAAAAACTAGAATAGTGTCATAATTTCACTTTATCAACTCTCAAATTCTATACCCACCAGAAACCTGTCTCCTTGTGCAATTGAAACTGTTAAAAATGGATGTTACCTCAGAAAAACCCGTCTGCTAAGGCAAGTACCGTTCGTAGTAATAGGTGACTGACCCGTGGTAAGCCAATGTACCGGTTAGACTACACTGTATATTCCTGTGTAATTCAATTTAAATTTTAAAGTGCGTACACCCTTACTACTTATATCATAGGCAACGCTATAGCGTTGCCTATAATAAAGGTCATACGGCTCCAATGTTTTATTATTTATTATTTTTTTTCCCCAGAGGCACTTCATATGGAAAGGGTCGTAGTAGAAACTTCAAAGGGAGCTCATTCGATTGGAAATCGAGAATTCTAGTGCTCTTTTTAAGGGTCAAAAGCTGTTAAAACTCCGGGGTCGACATAACCCCCCAGGTCCCAAGGACAGGCGTTGTAAGTTATACTCAGGGATATATATGGTTCTTATAGAAGGGATACTCGTCTAAACTTCAGAGGGGGCTCATTTGATTGAAAATAGAAAATTCTAGTTCACTTTTAAAGAGTCAAAAGAGACCGAAGGTTAATTAGAAACCCCCCGCGCCCTTTTTCCTCAAGCCCATCCGATAAAAATTTTGAGATAGCCATTTTGTTAAAAATAATTCAAACATCAGATAATAAAAACTCCGAGGTTGCCACAAACCCATTTTTTCACTTTGATATTGTTACTTTGATACCAGTTTTGATACTTTGATGAATATTTGATTTTTTTGTTAAAGTTTGATTTTGAAATAAGGATTTTTAAAAACTTGAAACTTTCTGCAATCAAAAACGAATATAAATTTATCAAAAAAAAATTTCTGAATAATAATTTTTTCAAAGAAAATTAAAGGCTATTTTAAACTTAAGCTCAGCAGATACAAATACCTTGTAAAATTCAAACTTACGACCAGAAATTACTATTAAAGAATAAATGAAACCCAAAACGAACAGAAATTAAATAAACAATCATAGCAAAAAATACAACAAGTATTAATATAAACCAATAAATAGATCTTAAAGCGAGTAATGCTTAGATTGAATATGAAAATCAAGCTTAAAACGAAAAAAAATTCCTATTAAAGTATAAATGAAACTTAAAACGAACAGAAATTAAATAAACAGTCAATGCAAACAAACATAAAATAGATATTAATGTAAATCAATAAATAAATCTTAAAACGAGTGAAACTGAAATTGAATATACAAATCAAGCTTGAAACGAACAAAAATCACTACAAACAAGAGTTTGGGTATGACCTCCTTCTCTCACTGCAAAAGTCTAAAACCTACTGCGACATTGGCGCTTTAATGAAAACTATATGCGTCTTGAACAGTCTTGGAAAGTATAAACAACATCAAATTGAATATTTGATGTATAATGATATTAATGGTTGAAAGATCCATCAGTTCAAGAATTTATTTCACTGTAATTTTATTTTAATTTTCAATGCTGTAAGAACTGGAAAACAAGATATTTGTAATATAATTCGTTTTCAGTTAAGCGCCAATGACGCAGTAGGCTTTTGGTTTTTTTTTTTTTTACAGTTAAGAAAGGAGGCAGTATCCAAACACTTGTTTGTAGTGAAACTACATTCGTCTTTGACAACTTTAAAAAGAGCTAATAAATTAAACTGAATATTTGATGTATAATAATATTAATTGCTGAAAGCTAATCAGTTAAAATTGTTACAATAATTTTTATGTTTATTTCCACTATTAAGTACAAAAGAAAATATTTGTCATAAAATTGGTTTTCAGTAAAGCGCCAATGACGCACTAGGTTTTAGGCTTTTACAGTGAGAGAAGGAGGTGATACCCAAACTCTTGTTTGCAGTGATTTTTGTTCGTTTCAATCTTGATTTGCGCATTCACTTTAAGTTTCACTCGTTTTAAGATTTATTTATTAATTTACATTAATATCTATTGTTTGTTTGTTTGCATTGATTGTTTATTCAATTTCTGTTCGTTTTAAGTTTCATTTATACTTCATTAAGAAAATATTTTTTTCAGCTTGATTTTCATATTCAATCTAAGCATTACTCGCTTTAAGATCTATTTATTCATTTATATTATTACTTGTTGTATTTTTTGCTATGATTGTTTATTTAATTTCTGTTCGTTTTGGGTTTCATTCTTTAATAGTAATTTCTGGTCGTTCTAAGTTTGAATTTTAAAAGGTATTTGTATCTGCTGAGCTTAAGTTTAAAATAGCCTTTACTCTCTTTGAAAAAGTTGTTTTTCGGAAAGTTTTTTTTTAATTAATTTAGATGACAATTACCCGCTTACGGATCTCAATCACGGCATTCATTCGACTTTCTACAGCCGTTGTGTACCATTAAGCGAAACAGCACCGTAGTTTCTTATTATTTTGGGTTTGAATTATTATAGGAATTTATTTATGCTAGTCTTTGGTTTAATATGGCTCTTTTTTCTATTTGAAAAATTATTTTTCGAAAGAATCTTTTTAATTAATTTAAAGAAAGCGTAACAAAAAGTGATTTTTTTTTTTTGTAATCTAAATGCTCAAAGTTCCAATATTTTCAGCACAGATTTTTATTACTCATCGTTCAGGAAAGGCATGATACAATTACGTAAGAAAAAACTCAAACCAAAAGTTCCCGAACACAAAGAGAAAGTAGCTTTTGTGTCGGTTCCACTGAAGCAGGTAATTAACCTTTTTCAAACTAAACGATAAACAACTACGAGCGTAGAAAATGCCACAAAATGAAAACAACAAAATAAGCAAAGGGGTAAAAAAAAGTTACAGTATGTAGACAGTCAGAGACGCCGTTTACCCCTGACCCTCCGCAAAAAACATCCCTTAAGGAAAACACCCCGCGGAAAATAACACCAGAATACCCCCTCCCAGAAAATACCTACCCGTGAAAAATCTACACCCCCCCCCCAAAAAAAAAATACTGCTTGCGGCTGGTTAGTCTCCAATCACTTTCGTCTTATAAAAACAGACTAGAAATGCTTGGGGATTATCAATCAATTTCTACCTCCTCCTCCTGTCGTCTCTCCCTTAGAGCTAATTCTGTATTTATTTGAAGGCTCAATGAGAGCTGAGATGTTTTGGCATCAAAATGCGCCCTTTGAGGTATATCCCTCTCTTTCTAGCTTCAAAACAATCAGATAGCCCCATTGCAGAACTTTTAGTTCCTTTTTAAGTTTTTGATTTGTCTATTGCTTACAGATAGTATTTGTCATTGGGAAACATACGGAAATTTTTTGTGTGGGGGTTTGCTGGACGATCTTTCATGAGAAGAAAGCATTTGCACGGAGGGGGGGGGGGCAAGATTTAATCATAAATTCCTTTTTTCCACTTCCTTGAGAAATTCTCAATCAAACTAAAAAATAACACGACTCAAAGAAGATTTTTAAATTTTGAAAACCATAATTTCCGCAAGGGGGGTATTTTCCAGGTGATTGGGTTTCCGTGGGTGGAGGAGGGGAAATTTTCCGTGGGGGAGGGGGGTAAACGCTTAGATGCGTAGAAAGTGACTGGGTGAAGGGAACCCCCATTATCAGACATAAAAAAGACAAAAAACCTGGATTTAAGAGTCTATGATGTCCGATTTTCTTTGTTTTTGTGACATCAAAACAGAGCATTTTTATAAATCATCTTGACAGTAATTTATATAAAAGCTTAAAAAAGCGAACAATTCCAACAAGGTTGAACATGTAAAGATTCTAACTTGTGTTTTACCTAATGTAAGTACGGTCGTTGAGTTGCACGAGGGTTCAATTACACGAGGGTTTAATAGCACGGTGGTTCAGTTGTACGGTAGTTCACTTGCACGGGGGTTCAGTTACATGGTGTTTCAGTTACACGGGGGTTTAGTTAAATGGGGTTGAGTTTCACGAGGGTTCAGTTAAAGGGGGTTCAATTGCATGAGGGTTTAGTAGCACAAGGGTTCAGTTGCACGGGGGTTCAGTTGCACAGGGGTTCAGTTGCACGGTGGTTCAATTGCACGGTGGTTCAGTTGTACGGTGGTACAGTTGCCCGGTGGTTCAGTTCCAGGGGTTCAATTGCTTGGGGTTCAGTTACACGGTGGTTTAGTTACAAAGGAACCAACTGGGGACCAAAGGTATTTTATAACTCAGGCGCTTCTTAGCTAATAACCTAAGAGTGAAAATCTGATCGACACATACTCTACCCTTTCTAAAACCGCCATGTTCTTCTCTCATAACTTTGTCTACAGCATCCCTCAGTCTGAAAAGTAACATGTTACTAAGTAATTTGCTACCAGCACAGACCAGGCTAATGCCTCGATAAATACCATACTCACTCTTATCACCTTTCTTATACGGTGATATAATTAGGGTTTTCCTCAAATCGCTAGGTGTTTCCCCTTTTTCAAAAATCATGCTCATAATCATCAGCAACTTATTTCTAACCTTAGAGCCATCATATTTAAGAAACGTATTTACGACAGTATCAGTACCTGGGGCCTTGTTATTTTTTGATCCTTTTAGTACGGTTGCTAATTCTTCCTCACAAAACAAATGTTACTTTCCATCCAAGACAATCATATTTCATAATCCATCACATCCATCATCCGCAGAACGTACCCTAGCTATCTCAGCCTTTCTCTCATTATAGCACTATAAAGTGGGGTTGAGCCACAATTTTTCTATAGCCTACTGTTTGAAATACGCTTAGTCAGCTGGGCACCCAGAACAATCCGTAGGATATTTCTCTGGAAAACATCTAGCAAAACTTCATCCGCTTTTCGGAGTGTCCATGCTTCAGAACTATATTTGACGACTGTCATCACTGTAGCTTCCAATATTCTAATCTTGATCTGCAGACTAATCTTCCTATTCTTCCAAACTTTTTCAACTGTGAAAAAACACCCTTAGCCTTGGCTAGTTTACTTTTAACATGATCAGTGCTCCCACCATCTTTACTAATAGCATTACCAATGTAAGTGAATCTGTCTACCTGATCAATATTTACGTTACGGAATATCCCCTTTTCGTCTTCACTTATTTCTAGTCTTAGTGATTTAGTGTTTTTAACATTAATTTTCAAACCTATTCTAGCACCCTGAGTTCGCAAAACCTCTAAAAAATCATTCATTTTGCTCAAACTTTCATTTAGGATGCTTAAATCATCAGCATAATCTAAGTCCAGAAAAAAATTTTCCTCCCCATTTGTTTCGGTGTTCTCCCATTGCCTTTCCTGTGCTTCTTAAGACAAAGTCCAACAAAGTTAGCCATATATAGGGGTATAGAACATAGAACATAACCCTACTTAACTCCTGATTTAATACGAAACCAGGTGCTAACCTTATTACCTAAAACAAAAGAAATCTTCCCTTACATCCTGGACAAACTATTTATTTTCCTCTATATATTTTCCTGCAACTCTATCTCGATCTAGAAAATTCTCAAAATGCTCAGCCCATCTCTCTTTAACTCTTTCCTTATCACTAATTGAGGCCCCGTTGGTATCTTTAACTGGGACAAGTCCAGATCGACTACTCCCTCTCAATTTATTAACATGCCAGTACAATATTTTACTATTATGCCGTCTAGCTGCATCTCCCAGATGCTCGGCAATTTCATACACGGCCTCTACCTCACACCTCCTTGCTTCATATTTCAATGCTTTCTGCACTTTCTTTACATTCCTCTTGTTTCATATGACCTATCAGCCGGATAACTCTTGTGCAAGCCCCTTCTCCTCTCTATTGAAATAGCATTATTTTTTACTAATATTCTTAGCTGCGGTCCCTAGCTTTATTTCCTAAGAAACCATTAGCAACTTCACAAATTGTTTTTCCTAATATTATTCCATCCATCTTCCGTATTGTCAAATTTTAAACTCTATTTAGAATTCAACTGTTCCTGGAACGTTTATCTCAAATTCTCATCCTGGAGTCTATTGATGTCATAACTTCCCGGAAGGTAGTTACCCTTCAGGAATTTCAGCTTTAAATTAACCCTGAACAATACTAGATGGTGATCTTTACTTTTAACATCAATAACAGCTCTCCTATACATCCTAGTATCTTTGGTTTGATCCTGCCAGTCTTCAGTTTACAATACAATAATCAATAATGTTTGCTGTTATCCTTTCTATATAAAATTAAATTAAAAAACCAGGTTTTTCAACTGATAGTAAGGAGCAACATTGAAAGTTAAAATGAACTAAAATTATTACGTACATGAGGAGTTGCCCCCTAGTCAATACCACGCTGTTTACGCTAAAGTTTGAATTTTATCCCAATTCCTTAAGAATGACTCCTGAATCACAAAGGCCGTTTAATTAGAATAAATAGCTCTTTTAAAAATACTAAAAAAGCTTTAGCATAAAGAGTGAGGTATTGACGAGGGGACAATCCCCTCATTTACATAATAATTTCTCTTCGTTTTAAGTCTTAATGTTTCTGCTTACTTTCAGTTGAAATAACTTCTTTTTTTTAATTTCTGATCGTTTTTTAAATAATGCTGGAAAATCCGGCACCCCCTACCATGGAAAATCCCTCCCCCATGAATAATTCCTCCATAGAAAGATCCTCCCACGTAACACAACCCCCCCCCCCACTCCGACCCACTCCCACCAGAAAATTCTCCCTGAAAACGTCTGTATAATTCCAAATAACCAATGCTATATACAAACAATTGGCAAAGTGAATAACTTACAGTCCTTCTCCCGTGGACTGTGGGAGGTTAAACCATCCTCATAGGCATAGTTATTAGATTTGTCGACTGTGCTGAACAAAATTGTTGTCTCAAAATTTTTATCAGGTGACTTTGGGGAAAAAATGAGCGTAGGAGAGGGGCTAGCTGCCCTCCAATATTTTTGATGGACTCAGGAAAAGTTAACACCCCAAAATATTTTCTTTCGTGGCGAGGCGTCTGATTTGGTTAAAATTAGTTTTAGGTTGTTGTATCTCAAAAGCTAAAGAGGGGCACATTATAAATTTTTGCTTCCTGGAGATATTTATTCACTCAAGATTCTGTGTTTGTGCTGATAAGTATGAAAATGTTGTCTGTATTTCACACTAAAGACGTTTCTGCATTTACAGGAGAGCTATGAAACCTTGAGAATGTATTTTAAACGTTTATTCCAAATACATTATTTAAAATAAGGGAAGTCTATGGGTATTTCTAAATACCAATATTTTTTCTATTATATTTCTCCTCTGAATTTATCGGATGGAACTCTTTCGATACTTTCGATAATTTAGAATAATATTTTACAACTCTGGCAGTGGATTTGGGCACTCCATGTACCATAAAATGATCCACTGATATCACCTTCCAACAGCTGACTTATATTTATGCAACACTGTGCAAGACTTACAACAAAACTCCAAAAAAAATACTCTACATGCGCTAATAACGGTTCTGCTTGTATTGACTGTGTGAACGGCGAACTGCCGAATCAGAGACAACGCTCCAGCGTTGTCTATAGTAAAGAGGCATATGGCTTCAGTGTGTTTTTATTATTTTCCCCGAAGTCACTTCATATAGACAAAGCAGTTTTATAGAGTTTGGAGGGAGCTTACTCGGTTAGAAATTGAGAGTTCTAGCGATCCGAGGATGATTAGCCTTCTTCTGTACCTTTTCCTCTCCCTGTGACATCTGTTCGAAGGCTGTAAGCTATGCAATTTGCCTACAGTTTATATGTAAGGGGTGTTATTGGGAAAGTATGTTTGGGAGGCATGTGTGATCCTGGGTGACCAAAAAGGGCTTGGAGTATTATGATGAAACTTTCAGGAATATTCAAGAGGGTTGTCAAAAGGGCGTATTAGCCTATCTAAAGAGCAACAAAAAGTATTAAGTTGAAATTTCTATGGCATAATGAGGGGAATATTCAAGAGTCACTAGACGGCAGCCAGCAACCCACTCCCTTTTTAGAGACTCCCCTCAACACTGACATATATTTACATTCCAAAACGCCAGGGCAATGATTATAAATTATACAATTTGCCCATTTCTTACACACTGGATTCTGTTCGAAAGGGCCGAAGGTATTGAGATGAAATTTCAGAGAATACTGTTTGTTTTGTTGAACTAAATTAAAAGACACTATGTGCATTTATATTATCAAAAAGATGTTTTCATACAACTTTGGAACGGTAAGGATGTGAACCCAAAGCTTTCAGGGCTACTACTACTGCTACTGCTACTGTGACTACAATTGTAGCTTCTTGCGACTGTGGCTACTTTGAATACAAGATTACTTTCGAAAGTGACTACTTGCAACTGTGACTACGTATGGTCTCGACTAAGGTCACTTGAGACTGTGACTACTCGCTTTTGACTACATCTACCTTCAACTGCGACTAATTTTACTTGCGACTACTGTCAATAAAGTTTGACTCCCACAAAATCAGGAAATTGATTTTCAAAGGGCTTATCAGCAATATCTCAGGGACAACTGAGGGTATAAAATTGAAACTTTCAGGGCATTTTCAAGGGGATGTTTGAAAGCCATCAGAAAGAGCCAGTCCCTCCCCAGTTGCTCTATTAAATGGCCCTCTCCAGCACTGATCGAACCTACAGAAAAACTATTCTGTTCAAATAGTTAAAAGGATGCCAAGCGCTCCAAAGCCATCGGGGTACAAATTGTAAATTATGCGATTTTTCCATTGTTTACAGACATGATCTATCTTTGAGAAAGCAGGAATGTTTTACCATGAGTGCATCCAAAAAAGCTAAGACTGTTAAGGTGAAACTTTTGAGAAAATTGAGAGGGATACCAAACTAAATCAAAAGACAATGTGTGAATCCGGGCTATCAAAAGGGAGAATATAAAGTAACTTAGGGACAGCCTGTAAGTAACTAGGGTATTAACTTGAAACGTTCAAATTCACTAATACTATTACTACTACTACTTTTCCTACTGGAGACCGCAACTGTGACCATTTGAGACTGACAACTTCAGTAGTAAGAGCAAAGGCACCACGAGTCGTGATTGCGTAATATGCCTTACCAGGGCCAGTCACCTATTACTAGGAACGGTATAATAGGCACCACTGAATACACATGTACTTTCACAAGCCTGAGGCATGGATATGTGTGTAGTTTAACCGGTACATTGCCTTACCAGGGCCAGTCACCTATTACTATGAACGATACTTACCTTACCAGACGGGTTTTCTAATGTGACACTCATTTTTTTTTTGGAGGTCAAACAGATAGAGAGAGCGGCGGTCACACTAACTTGATTAGTAATTGGATTCAGATATACTACGAACGGACTTTCAGTCCTACATTCATGGGTTTCCGCAAAGTGTTATGGGCTTCATTGAAAAAATACCAGTTTAAAAAAAAAAAAAAAAAAAAAATAAACATGTATCCATGATCTTTCTTCTGGCAAAAAAAAATACAAATTCCAATCAAAAACTGGTCAAACGTGTTGATAAGCTGTAGGTTATAGCTATCTGATAACTCGTTCAGTATCGCATGTATTTTTAGCGGTATCAATGGTATTTCATTTGCGTAAAGCTATCACGATTTGCCAAAACTTTTATCGTTCGCATAAAACTAACTCAATTTGCAAAAATGGTATTCCATTTGCGTAACTCTGCTCTGAATGTCCTTAATGAGGATATAAATAATATAGAATGACATTGTGACTTGACCTAGCTTTACCTCTCCGATGTGGTCTGTATAATACAAAACTCTGTGGTCATTATAATACACAAGTTCCATTTGAACAGTGTTGTGAGGTCCCTTACCACAATCCCAAGGGCTCCGATCCCCCCACCCCAACCCCGAAGGAAGCCCCCGGTCCTCAAAGGTTCTCTGGGCTCCCAAAGGGCCCCCGGCGCCCCTTTGGTTCCTGAGTCCCCCATTATAATACTTTTTAAGGCTTTATTATATCTTTTCAGAACAAATTATTATTTTAGGGAATTATTTCGGTGAAACAGTTAGAGACATTTTAAAAGCTGATTTAAAAGATGATTTTAGAAGAGGATTTGAGGGTGAAACTCTGTGGTCGTTATAATACACAAGTTCCATTTGAACTGTGTTGTGAGGTCCCTTACCACAACCCCAAAGGGCTCCGATCCCCCCACCCAAACCCCGAAGGAAGCCCCCGGTCCTCAAAGGTTCTTTGGGCTCCCAAAGGGCCCCCGGTGCCCCAATGGCTCCTGAGTCCCCCATTATAATACTTTTTAAGGCTTTATTATATCTTTTCAGAACAAATTATTATTTTAGGGAATTATTTCGGTGAAACAGTTAGAGACATTTTTAAAGATGATTTTAGAAGAGGATTTGAGGGTGAAACTCTGTGGTCGTTATAATACACAAGTTCCATTTGAACAGTGTTGTGAGGTCCCTTACCACAACCCCAAAGGGCTCCGATCCCCCCACCCCAACCCCGAAGGAAGCCCCCGGTCCTCAAAGGTTCTTTGGGCTCCCAAAGGGCCCCCGGTGCCCCAATGGCTCCTGAGTCCCCCATTATAATACTTTTTAAGGCTTTATTATATCTTTTCAGAACAAATTATCATTTTAGGGAATTATTTCGGTGAAACAGTTAGAGACATTTTAAAAGATGATTTAAAAGATGATTTTGGAAGAGGATTTGAGGGTGAAACTCTGTGGTCGTTATAATACACAAGTTCCATTTGAACAGTGTTATGAGGTCCCTTACCACAACCCCAAAGGGCTCCGATCCCCCCACCCCAACCCCGAAGGAAGCCCCCAGTCCTCAAAGGTTCTCTGGGCTCCCAAAGGGCCCCCGGCGCCCCAATGGCTCCTGAGCCCCCATTATAATACTTTTTAAGGCTTTAATATATCTTTTCAGAACAAATTATTATTTTAGGGAATTATTACGGTGAAACAGTTAGAGACATTTTAAAAGATGATTTAAAAGATGATTTTAGAAGAGGATTTGAGGGTGAAACTCGGTGGTCGTTATAATACACAAGTTCCATTTGAACAGTGTTGTGAGGTCCCCTACCACAACCCCAAAGGGCTCCGATCCCCCCACCCCAACCCCGAAGGAAGCCACCGGTCCTCAAAGGTCCCCCAAGCTCCCAAAGGGCCCCCGGCGCCCCAATGGCTCCTGAGCCCCCATTATAATACTTTTTAAGGCTTTATTATATCTTTTCAGAAACAAATTATTATTTTAGGGAATTATTTCGGTGAAACTGTTAGAGTCATTTTAAAAGATGATTTAAAAGAGGATTTTAGAAGAGGATTTGAGGGTGAAACTCTGTGGTCGTTATAATACACAAGTTCCATTTGAACAGTGTTGTGAGGTCCCCTACCCCAACCCCAAAGGGTTCCGATCCCCCTACCCCAACCCTGAAGGAAGCCACCGGTCCTCAAAGGTCCCCCAAGCTCCCAAAGGACCACCCAGCCCTCAAGGGTCCCCTCAGACCCTCAAAGACCTCCCCGGGCTCCCGTCTTTCGTAGGTGAATGTTGTCTAAAACTTATGTTTTGGGGTGTATGGGTTGCTATTTTTGACTTTTCGGAGTTGGATTTCTTAGTCTTTCATAGGTATGTGTTATCTGAAATCTATGATTTTGGATGGGTGGTTTGCTATTTTTGACTTTCCTGAGCTGGATTTCTTACCCTTTCATAGGTGTGTGTTGTCAGAAAATTATGATTTGGGGTGTGTAGTTTGCTAGTTGAACTTTTCAGAGCTAGATTTCTTAGTCTTTCGTTGCTGTGTGTTGTCTGAAATCTATGATTTGGGATGTGTGGGTTGCTATTTTTTGACTTTTCTGAGCTGGATTTCTTAGCCTTTCATAGGTGTGTGTTGTCTGAAACTTATGATTTGGGACGAGTGGTTTGCTATTTTTGACTTTTCTGAGCTAGATTTCTTAGTCTTTCGTTGGTGTGTGTTGTCTGAAACCTATGATTTGGGATATGTCATTTTTAGCCTAATTGCATAGCTACTAAAGGAACATTTGTTGTATCTATTGGTATCAATATTCCGTTTTTTAGAGTTTCGGTTATTATTGAGCCTTACGTGCCTGAAATCATGAATTAGAATATTTAATTAGCTGTTTTGGTTTTCAGACATAGTTTTTTGGATGTTCATGGGTGTTAGGTTCCTGGAGGGTTTTGTGACTCCTCCCTCCAATGAATTCAGATGGTTTTAGGACTCATCCCCCTAGCCATAACTCCATTCAACCTTGAGCGAAGATATAAGAGTTTGATGAAGTATTTTCTACTTAACAACTACATTAATAACTTCCAAGATGATGGGACTGTATGACACAGAATTTAACAGTTACCGAGAGTTCAATGACTCCTCCCCGCAATGACTTCCAAGGGTTTTATGACTCCTCCTCACAATGAATTCAGATGGTTTTAGGACTCATCCCCCTAGCCATAACTCCATTCAACCTTGAGCGAAGATATAAAAGTTTGATGAAGTATTTTTCTACTTAACAACTACATTAATAACTTCCAAGATGATAGGACTGTATGACATAGAATTTATTAGTTTGAAAAAATGATCTTGTGGTGTTATATTTGAATGTGCATTTTTATTATTGTCAATGGAACTCGAAGAAATTGACTGTTATCATTGGATAGTGAACTATAATCTGTTTGAGCATGATAAAAGCTTGTGGAGTACTACATTACGTCATATAAACAGACTGGGATTCTACGATAGAGGGATTACACCACTTAATAATACTGGTCAGGAACTGAGAAATGTTCAGGAGGAAGTCAGTGAAATTTGCAGCTTTTTCGGGGTTGAAGCACTCTATGTAAAGGGCAATGTACCTACAGATAAAGTTTTAATTCAAAAGTGTGACCCTAGGATTCCACTTTTCAATCTAGAAGAGTTTAAGTGTCCTAAATTTGAAGGGGGTTATCACTGTCCTGAAGACGAGGTTAGGTTCTTCGCACAGTGGATACCTAAGAACATACCTGATCGTGATAAATCCATAAGACATGGTAAAAACTATTCTATACCATGGGACCATCGTTTGTTGATGTTTAAGAGTGAACTCTAAGTACTATTTTTATGTAAACATTTGTTGTTGTGTTTTTTTTTTTCTCAAAAAAAAATCTGTTAATACGTTTAAGCAATAAATATCTTTAAGCTTAACCCGTCTTTATTCTTTAGAATAGTTCTATTGTAAGCAAGTAACAAACCCTTTCCTGAAGAAAAATTGTAAGTAAGTAGCAAATTTTTTCTTGAATTCACCTGCTGGATAAACAAAGACATTTCGTTCAAGAAATTATGACAAAATTCTAAGTAAGTAACAAACTCTTTATTGTTTACACGACTTAGATACAAGATGTAGAAATTTAATTCAAGAAATTATGAAAAAATTCTCAGTAAGTAACAATTTCTTTCTTGAAGTCAACTCTTGGATACACAATACGGAAATTTCATTCAAGAAATTATGAAAATATTTGTAAGTAAGTAACAAACTCTTTATTGATTTCACCTCTTGGATATACAGTACAGATACTTCATTCAAGGAATTATGAAAAAATCGCAAGTAAGTAACTTTTTTTTCTCTTTATCACAAACAATTTTCACTTAGCTACATGATGTAGAAATTTAATTCAAGAAATTATTAAAAAATTCTCAGTAAGTAACAATTTCTTTCTTGAAGTCAACTCTTGGATACACAATACGGAAATTTCATTCAAGAAATTATGAAAATATTTGTAAGTAAGTAACAAACTCTTTATTGATTTCACCTCTTGGATACACAGTACAGATACTTCATTCAAGAAATTATGAAAAAATCGCAAGTAAGTAACTTTTTTTTTCTTATCACAAACAATTTTCACTTAGCTACACGATGTAGAAATTTAATTCAAGAAATTATGAAAAAATTCTCAGTAAGTAACAATTTCTTTCTTGAAGTCAACTCTTGGATACACAATACGGAAATTTCATTCAAGAAATTATGAAAAAATTGTAACTAAGTAGCAAATTCTTTCTTGAATTCACCTGTTGGATAAACAAAAAGACATTTCGTTCAAGAAATTATGACAAAATTCTAAGTAAGTAAAAAACTCTTTATTGTTTTCACGAGTTAGATATACGATGTAGAAATTAAATTCAAGAAATTATGAAAAAATTCTCAGTAAGTAACCATTTCTTTCTTGAAGTCAACTCTTGGACACGCAATACGGAAATTTAATTCAAGAAATTACGAAAATATTTGTAAGTAAGTAAGTAAGTAACAAACTCTTTATTGATTTCACCTCTTGGATATACAGTACAGATACTTCATTCAAGAAATTATGAAAAAATCGCAAGTAAGTAACTTTTTTTTCTCTTTATCACAAACAATTTTCACTTAGCTACACGATGTAGAAATTTAATTCAAGAAATTATGAAAAAAATTCTCAGTAAGTAACAATTTCTTTCTTGAAGTCAACTCTTGGATACACAATACGGAAATTTCATTCAAGAAATTATACAGTACAGATACTTCATTCAAGAAATTATGAAAAAATCGCAAGGAAGTAACTTTTTTTTTCTCTTTATCACAAACAATTTTCACTTAGCTACACGATGTAGAAATTTAATTCAAGAAATTATGAAAAAATTCTCAGTAAGTAACAATTTCTTTCTTGAAGTCAACTCTTGGATACGCAATACGGAAATTTCATTCAAGAAATTATAAAAATATTTGTAAGTAAGTAACAACCTCTTTATTGATTTCACCTCTTGAATATACAGTACAGATACTTCATTCAAGACACGTGATTAAACACGTTTTGAAACTACATGCTATTTGCATGCCTTTCCTTGGCACCTTTCCAAACGAGCATACAATAACTTGATTGGTGATTGGTTACAAACCAGACTGGTTTTTTTTAGACAACACACCCACAGAGATGACAAACACACACATAGAGACGAGACACGCACAGACACGACACACAAACAGAGTCATAGTGAGAGAGATATCCAAAAAGTTGGGTTGATCTAGGTTCACTTAGAGTGGTGCGCCACTCTAGACCACGCACAGACACGACACACAAACAGAGTCATACTGAGAGAGATATCCAAAAAGTTGGGTTGATCTAGGTTCACTTAGAGTGGCGCGCCACTTCAAGAAAGAAATTGTTACTTACTGAGAATTTTTTAATAATTTCTTGAATTAAATTTCTACATCATGTAGCTAAGTGAAAATTGTTTGTGATAAAGAGAAAAAAAGTTACTTACTTGCGATTTTTTCATAATTCCTTGAATGAAGTATCTGTACTGTATATCCAAGAGGTGAAATCAATAAAGAGTTTGTTACTTACTTACAAATATTTTCATAATTTCTTGAATGAAATTTCCGTATTGTGTATCCAAGAGTTGACTTCAAGAAAGAAATTGTTACTTACTGAGAATTTTTTCATAATTTCTTGAATTAAATTTCTACATCTTGTATCTAAGTCGTGTAAACAATAAAGAGTTTGTTACTTACTTAGAATTTTGTCATAATTTCTTGAACGAAATGTCTTTGTTTATCCAGCAGGTGAATTCAAGAAAGAATTTGCTACTTACTTACAATTTTTCTTCAGGAAAGAGTTTGTTACTTGCTTACAATAGAACTATTCTAAAGAATAAAGACGGGTTAAGCTTAAAGATATTTATTGCTTAAACGTATTAACAGATTTTTTTTTGAGAAAAAAAAACACAACAACAAATGTTTACATAAAAATAGTACTTAGAGTTCACTCTTAAACATCAACAAACGATGGTCCCATGGTATAGAATAGTTTTTACCATGTCTTATGGATTTATCACGATCAGGTATGTTCTTAGGTATCCACTGTGCGAAGAACCTAACCTCGTCTTCAGGACGGTGATAACCCCCTTCAAATTTAGGACACTTAAACTCTTCTAGATTGAAAAGTGGAATCCTAGGGTCACACTTTTGAATTAAAACTTTATCTGTAGGTACATTGCCCTTTACGTAGAGTGCTTCAACCCCGAAAAAGCTGCAAATTTCACTGACTTCCTCCTGAACATTTCTCAGTTCCTGACCAGTATTATTAAGTGGTGTAATCACTCTATCGTAGAATCCCAGTCTGTTTATATGACGTAATGTAGTACTCCACAAGCTTTTATCATACTCAAACAGATTATAGTTCACTATCCAATGATAACAGTCAATTTCTTCGAGTTCCATAGACAATAATAAAAATGCACATTCAAATATAACACCACAAGATGATTTTTTCAAACTGATAAATTCTGTGTCATACAGTCCTATCATCTTGGAAGTTATTAATGTAGTTGTTAAGTAGAAAAATACTTCATCAAACTTTTATATCTTCGCTCAAGGTTGAATGGAGTTATGGCTAGGGGGATGAGTCCTAAAACCATCTGAATTCATTGTGGGGAGGAGTCATAAAACCCTTGGAAGTCATTGCGGGGAGGAGTCATTGAACTCTCGGTAACTGTTAAATTCTGTGTCATACAGTCCCATCATCTTGGAAGTTATTAATGTAGTTGTTAAGTAGAAAAATACTTCATCAAACTTTTATATCTTCGCTCAAGGTTGAATGGAGTTATGGCTAGGGGGATGAGTCCTAAAACCATCTGAATTCATTGGAGGGAGGAGTCATAAAACCCTCCAGGAACCTAACACCCATGAACATCTAAAAAACTATGTCTGAAAACCCAAACAGCTAATTAAATATTCTAATTCATGATTTCAGGCACGTAAGGCTCAATAGTAACCGAAACTCTAAAAAACGGAATATTGATACCAATAGATACAACAAAAATGTTCCTTTAGTAGCTATGCAATTAGGCTAAAAATGACATATCCCAAATCATAGGTTTCAGACAACACACACCAACGAAAGACTAAGAAATCTAGCTCAGAAAAGTCAAAAATAGCAAACCACTCGTCCCAAATCATAAGTTTCAGACAACACACACCTATGAAAGGCTAAGAAATCCAGCTCAGAAAAGTCAAAAAATAGCAACCCACACATCCCAAATCATAGATTTCAGACAACACACAGCAACGAAAGACTAAGAAATCTAGCTCTGAAAAGTTCAACTAGCAAACTACACATCCCAAATCATAATTTTCTGACAACACACACCTATGAAAGGGTAAGAAATCCAGCTCAGGAAAGTCAAAATAGCAAACCACCCATCCCAAATCATAGATTTCAGACAACACATACCTATGAAAGACTAAGAAATCCAACTCCGAAAAGTCAAAAATAGCAACCCATACACCCCAAAACATAAGTTTCAGACAACATTCACCTACGGAAGACGGGAGCCCGGGGAGGGTCTTTGAGGGTCTGAGGGGACCCTTGAGGGCTGGGTGGTCCTTTGGGAGCTTGGGGGACCTTTGAGGACCGGTGGCTTCCTTCAGGGTTGGGGTAGGGGGATCGGAACCCTTTGGGGTTGGGGTAGGAGACCTCACAACACTGTTCAAATGGAACTTGTGTATTATAACGACCACAGAGTTTCAGCCTCAAATCCTCTTCTAAAATCATCTTTTAAATCTTCTTTTAAAATGACTAACTGTTTCACCGAAATAATTCCCTAAAATAATAATTTGTTCTGAAAAGATATAATAAAGCCTTAAAAAGTATTATAATGGGGGCTCAGGAGCCATTGGGGCGCCGGGGGCCCTTTGGGAGCTTGGGGGACCTTTGAGGACCGGTGGCTTCCTTCGGGGTTGGGGTGGGGGGATCGGAGCCCTTTGGGTTGTGGTAGGGGACCTCACAACACTGTTCAAATGGAACTTGTGTATTATAACGACCACCGAGTTTCACCCTCAAATCCTCTTCTAAAATCACCTTTTAAATCATCTTTTAAAATGTCTCTAACTGTTTCACTGAAATAATTCCCTAAAATAATAATTTGTTCTGAAAAGATATAATAAAGCCTTAAAAAGTATTATAATGGGGGCTCAGGAGCCATTGGGGCGCCGGGGGCCCTTTGGGAGCCCAGAGAACCTTTGAGGACCGGGGGCTTCCTTCGGGGTTGGGGTGGGGGGATCGGAGCCCTTTGGGGTTGTGGTAGGGGACCTCACAACACTGTTCAAATGGAACTTGTGTATTATAACGACCACCGAGTTTCACCCTCAAATCCTCTTCTAAAATCATCTATTAAATCATCTTTTATAACGTCTCTAACTGTTTCACCGAAATAATTTCCTAAAATAATAATTTGTTCTGAAAAGATATGATAAAGCCTTAAAAAGTATTATAATGGGGGACTCAGGAGCCATTGGGGCGCTGGGGGCCCTTTGGGAGCCCAGAGAACCTTTGAGGACCGGGGGTTTCCTTCGGGGTTGGGGTGGGGGGATCGGAGCCCTTTGGGGTTGTGGTAAGGGACCTCACAACACTGTTCAAATGGAACTTGTGTATTATAACGACCACAGAGTTTCACCCTCAAATCCTCTTCTAAAATCATCTTTTAAATCATCTTTTAAAATGTCTCTAACTGTTTCACCGAAATAATTCCCTAAAATAATAATTTGTTCTGAAAAGATGTAATAAAGCCTTAAAAAGTATTATAATGGGGGACTCAGGAGCCATTGGGGCGCCGGGGGCCCTTTGGGAGCCCAGAGAACCTTTGAGGACCAGGGGCTTCCTTCGGGGTTGGGGTGGGGGATCGGAGCCCTTTGGGGTTGTGGTAAGGGACCTCACAACACTGTTCAAATGGAACTTGTGTATTATAACGACCACAGAGTTTCACCCTCAAATCCTCTTCTAAAATCATCTTTAAAAATGTCTCTAACTGTTTCACCGAAATAATTCCCTAAAATAATAATTTGTTCTGAAAAGATTTAATAAAGCCTTAAAAAGTATTATATTGGGGGACTCAGGAGCCATTGGGGCGCTGGGGGCCCTTTGGGAGCCCAGAGAACCTTTGAGGACCAGGGGCTTCCTTCGGGGTTGGGGTGGGGGGATCGGAGCCCTTTGGGGTTGTGGTAAGGGACCTCACAACACTGTTCAAATGGAACTTGTGTATTATAATGACCACAGAGTTTTGTATTATACAGACCACATCGGAGAGGTAAAGCTAGGTCAAGTCACAATGTCATTCTATATTATTTATATCCTCATTAAGGACATTCAGAGCAGAGTTACGCAAATGGAATACCATTTTTGCAAATTGAGTTAGTTTTATGCGAACGATAAAAGTTTTGGCAAATCGTGATAGCTTTACGTAAATGAAATACCATTGATACCGCTAAAAATACATGCGATACTGAATGAGTTATCAGATAGCTATAACCTACAGCTTATTAACACGTTTGACCAGTTTTGATTGGAATTTGTATTTTTTTGCCAGAAGAAAGATCATGGATACATGTTTATTTTTTTTTTATTTTTTTTAAACTGGTATTTTTTCAATGAAGCCCATAACACTTTGCAGAAACCCGTGAATGTAGGACTGAAAGTCCGTTCGTAGTATATCTGAATCCAATTACTAATCAAGTTAGTGTGACCGCCGCTCTCTCTATCTGTTTGACCTCCAAAAAAAAAAAAATGAGTGTCACATTAGAAACCCGTTTGGTAAGGTAAGTATCGTTCATAGTAATAGGTGACTGGCCCTGGTAAGGCAATGTACCGGTTAAACTACACACATATCCATGCCTCAGGCTTGTAAAAGTACATGTGTATTCAGTGGTGCCTATTATACCGTTCCTAGTAATAGGTGACTGGCCCTGGTAAGGCATATTACGCAATCACGACTCGTGATGCCTTTGCCCTTACTACTAACTTCCGACAAATTAAAATGCCTCTATTGACGCTACTGACACACACAACTATAATTGACGCTATGAGCATCCAGGTTATCAAACGTGTACACCTAGAATACAATAGGAGTGGCTATTAAAATAAAACTTTCAGTTCCGTTATTGCTAAAAACTACTGTGAATGCAACTGCAACTATTTATAACTACGACTATGATTTTCTATGACTTCGACTATTAAGCTATTAAGCTATTAAATAAAAGAAACAAGTTTTTTTTAACTGAAAGTAAGGAGCGAAGTTAAAACTTAAGACGAACATAAATTATTCCGTATATGAAAGGGGCTGTCCCCTCCTCAACGCCTCGCTCTTTACGCTAAATTTTTTATTGTTTAAAAAATAGAGTTGTGGGAAAGTAAAACTTTAGCGTAAAGAGCGAGGCGTTGAGGAGGGGACAGCCCCTTTCATATACGGAATAATTTCTGTTCGTTTTAAGTTTTAACGTCGCTCCTTACTTTCAGTTAAAAAAACTTGTTTTTTTTATTGAATTTTTGAACATTTTTGAATAAATACAGGTTTTGATTTTGGCTCACTGTACATGAATAATCAACACCAAATTTGCATATTGATTTTACTTTTATTTGGTTAAATGGCTTTCTCGAACGTTGTTTAAATTTTTTTACGAACGTTTTATTAGTAATAAGTATACGTAACTTACGAATTAACTTACGTAACGAATTTCTATATTCATATATTTTTAATACGTATATTACGTGGCTTACCCCCTAGTCAATACTTCCCTCTTTACGCTAAAGTTCGAATTTTGTTCAAATTCTTTAAAAATGACCCTTAATCACAAAGGCCGTTAATTAGAATAGTTCAAGTTCAAGTTCAAGTTCTTTTAATTTCGCATTAAATCACTACAAGACAAAATAACACTTGTACAATATGAACCAATGGAAAAGAAAATATTTACAGAGGGTGCCTACACAGTGAGTTATACTCGAAAACAGGCACCCTAAAAAAAAAATAATAATAATAACAAATGATGAAAAGAAATAATAATACATTAGATATACTCGGAAGAAAAATGAGACACCACACTGAACCCAAAGCCCACACCTCAAATCAATATAATACCACATAATTAAAAATTTATCAACAATAGCACCGGCCTACATGACTTAAAATAAATAATTAATTATCTATAATTACTTATTAGATATAGTTTGAATTTAGCTTTAGAAACTGGAATTGAAAAACGCGAATCTATATTACTTTCATAAATATTCCAGAACTTTATTATTGAATTTTTAGGAGAAAATCTGGATCTTTCAGTTCGAATTCTAGGGCAAGGTAATTTGGCTGAACTTCTTCTTAAACAATAATTATTCTGGACAAAAGAAACTAAAGAGAAGTTACTAGAATTTAAAGCCAATGGTAATAATTCTGTTATTTGTTTTAGTCTGAAAAGGACACAATGTGCAGTAAGGACTAGATCAACTGGCAATATTCTTAAAAATGTATAAAAGCTCTTTGTAGGGGTTTTATCGGGGAGGGAAGATGGGGAAGGAAGGAGTGCTTTTAACGTACGAAGGGCATTATTTTGAAGACGTTGAAGGGACTTAATTAGAGACTTGAAAGTATTTAAATAAGCAATCGGACAATAATTAAAATAAGAATGGATTAGAGAATAATAAACTGACTTAAGAGCAAGGAAAGGGAGGTGGAATTTTAGATACCGCAGTAAACCCACATTCCTTCCTAGCTGTATCTTTAGCCTATCAAGATGAAGTTTCCAAGATAAATTTTCATCAACTGTTAGTCCTAGATACTTACAAGACTCCTTCCTGGCAATGGTAACTAGTTCTCCGTTAAAACGGACAGATATTTGAGAAATCGACGGTACGGCATGTGAAATTCGAGAGAAGATGATAAAATGGGTCTTCGAAGAGTTTAACACCATGAGGTTGTCAGCAAACCGCTGCAGTAGTTTCTTTAGACCAAAACAGAGGTTTTCTCTGACGGATGATTCATCTGTACCTGTGACAGAATTAGTCGTGTCATCTGCGAATAGTAGAGCAAGTCCATCATCGGTGATAGTCACCAGAAGGTCATTGGCGTATATTAAAAATAGTAGTGGTCCAAGAATTGAACCTTGTGGTACTCCTACCTTTTCAGAACATGGCATTTTTACCGATCTTACTGCACCTCCATCCACAAATTGATTCCGACCACTGAGGTAAGACTGGATGAGAAAGAGAGCATTACCTCTTATTCCGCAGTTGTCACGCTTATCCAGAAAAATCAGATGACACATCGTGTCAAACGCTTTTTTTACATCCACAAATATTGTAGCTGGTATCACATCACGGTCCATCGCATCATTCAAAAACTGTAGCAAAACCAATGTAGAATGTTCGGTTGAGTGCCCAGGCCTAAATCCAAACTGATGCTTGTTGAAGAAGTTAGACTTAGTCAGATAATTCATCAGTCTGTTAGAGATGCAACGCTCCATAATTTTCGAAAAAGCAGGAGAATAGAGATAGGGCGGTAGTTTGAAGGCAGCTTGGGGTCGCTACCTTTGTGGAGGGGTATAACCTTCGCCGACTTGAAGACAGTAGGAAAGATGCCATCTTTAAATGAAGAATTGACGATGTGTGCGATAACACCGACATAGCAATCGATGGTCTTCTTTGTGAGGTAATTTGACGACCCATCTGGACCTTCGGAGTGACCGTTTTTCATGGCTTGAACAATTTCGGCAGTTCGTCCTCAGAGACTGGCGACAGAAACATAGAGGAGCAAGATGGCGAGGGTAGGTATTTTTTGTAATTATCCGTGACGACAGTTGAAAGGCCATAAGCTTCCTCTACGGTTGCTTCTCCAATGCATGCAACAAATTTATTTAACGTGTTGGCTACTTCTTGTTGGGATGTTAAAGATGTTCCATCAGGCTTGGTTATGGTCAAAGGAAACGTATTAGTTTTTTGTATATTCAGGCATTCATTTATCCATGTCCATGTCTTCTTTGGCGATCCTTCTGCTTCTTGAAACTGCTTATGGTAGTAAGCCTGTTTAGCTTTCCTGAGCAGGGTTGTCAGAATGTTTTTATAATTCTTGAATTCCGTACCAGGTACCTCAGGATTATCGATATATTGCCTGAATAGCATATTTTTGTGTTCAATACTGGTTAGTAAGCCTTGGGTGATCCAAGGCTGTTTCGGGGTCGTATACCTGGAGCGCTTTTTCGAAAAAGGGCAGGCAGAGTCAAGGGCAGAAGAGAATTTCTCAATAAATAGGGTAGCCATTGCATCTGGGTTGGCTTCTTCTTAAACTGAAGTCCAGTCGCTACAAGCCAATTTAGCTCTCAAATTTTGTAATGATTTATCATCAATAGTCCTTCTTACTTTTATATTCGGCTTAGATTTCAGTCTATTTGTCAAAAATTCACCAAGTAACATATAGTGATCCAATTCATCAGTTAATACGACATAACTCGAATGTAGATTGAAATTCGTAAAAATATTGTCAATAACTGATGCCGACTGTTCACCAATACGTGTTGGTATTCTCGTTGTTGGAACCAATCCGGCAGAAAAGCAAGTAGTTAGTAAATCTACAGGTAGAGATCTTAATTCTTGGGACTCCGATCTCACCAGTCCTAAATCTATATTAAAATCACCCATAAAAACCACTTTATGGTTCATAAAATTCATCCGTTGTGTTAGATCATTCAACTTACCAATAAAATTTGACGCACTTGATCCCGGTGGTCGATAAAATAAGTATAGGAGTAGCCTCTCCTTACCAGACTTGATCTCAACCATTAAAAATTCAAACTCCATCTCTTGATACAAATCATTAAAATCTGTAATTTTACGGATAAGGAGATTCTGGACAATAAACACGGCAAGTCCACCCTTCGAACGGGTAGACCTGTTTCTACTAACTATCCTGTACCCAGATACACCAAACAAAGAACTAATACCATCACTAAGAAAAGTCTCACATAGTCCCAGAATACCAATACGATTACTATAAAGGAATGTGGATAGAAAATCTAAACTACTAAGCACTCCTCTACAATTCCAAAACGCGATTCGGGAGGATTCTAACTGATTAAATGGAGGGATTTGGTCATTATTTATATATTTACTGCGAGGAAAAGACTGGATAAAAAGATCAGAAGATTCATCACCAGTTGATCCTACCGATTTAAATAATTCATTTAGGTCAAGTTGTTTTTTCTCAAAATCATGGAGCCAGTCCGATGTTTTCTCATTTAACAATTATTATCATCATAATATCATATACATAAAACTTACCAAAATTAATATGAAATGATAGGCTAATGAGTAAAATGTGGTACCTCAGATAATTCCCAGCATGCGAGGAGTGAGATGGTCGCCGAACTAGATCAAAATTAAACAGTAGCAATACAGACATTTAGGTCTCCAATCTCGACAGCGCAACAACAAGCTTGTTTGCTGCAGAAAGAAGAAAACGAGCAGAACGAGAACTTTTTTTGTACAACTAGAGCTAGACAGAAAAGAAGGAAAACATGAAAATAATCACACATAATAACAAGGCACAAAAAACACACCATGACGAGATCAATTCCAATCTCTTTTTTCACTCGCGGAATATAATAATAAATCAAAATCGATGTCACAACTAATCCATTAACTTATCCGGACGCTAGACCACGAAGACGAAGCAGATCCTTTAATTTCAGCCATATGTCTATGCGTTTTTGACGAACCCGAGAAGAAGTTATTTCGCCTTTCGTTTTCATCTCACGTGATTTGGCCAATAGCTCACTTCTTCGGATATTCAGTTCAGGCGGCAAGTCTGTGCAAATAACGATACCACTGGCCTTAAGTTTACCGACGTTTGACATTATAGCTTGAATCTTATTTTCGGACCCTAACGATACAAGCAAAGGCTTCACTTGCTTTTGCTTACTTTTGCGTTGGCGGGAGTCAGTAATATTTGCCAAACGAGAAGTAATGCGATAGCACTTCGTTATACTGGCTCATCAATTCCTAGCTTATTCACAAAAAGGTTTTTCACATTAGCTTCAGGCGTTTCATTAGATTTTTCTTCCGGTAATCCGTGAATCAACAAGTTAAGCTTTCGGTCTTTTACTTCAAAAGCAAGCAATCGTTTCTCTAGAGCTTCATATTTAAGCTTCACGCTCCTCTAGTGTAGATTTTAGTTCAACTATTCGTGAATCACGGGTTGTTGCATCACTTTTTAACGACGCAACTTCCACCGAAATTGAGTCTAGTTTGCTGGAAAACTCCACCTGAGACGCAATTATCTTGTCCAGTTTTTCTCCGAATAAATTAACAAATTTGTCGAATGATGACTGACTGACGTATGACATCTTTAAATACTACAAAATCCGCGAAGTGAAATCTTTAGTTTATTCCATGAAAAAATGGTATTCTGATTACCTTAATTGGTATTTCACTTGACAAATATCCACAAAGAGGTAACACACATGCAATTAGTCAAGCGTTGAAATGTAGTTTAAATCAAGTCAACTTTTAATCCTTGGTTTCTGTCATAAATAGCTCTTATGAAAGTACTAAAAAATCTTTGGCTTAAAGAGCGAGGTATTGACTAGGGGGCGAAGCCAATGATATACATAATGTTTTCTGTTCGATTTAAGCTTTGATGTTGCTCCGTACTTTGCTCCTTACTTTCAGTTGAAAAACTTGTTTTTTTTATTTAATTTCTGATCTTTTTTTTTAAATAATGGTGGGAAATCCGGCGCCCCCTTCATAGCAATGTCCCTTCCCACGTGAAAACTTCCTCCATATAAAGATCCTCCCACATGACCCCTGACCCATCCCCCCACCCACTACCAGAAAAAATCCCCCTGAAAATGTTTGTATACTTCCCAATAACCAATACTATATGTTAACATTGGGTGAAGTTCATAACTTTCAGCCCTCCCCCCCGAGACTTTGGGGGATTGAATAAACCAAAAAGACATAGTTATCATATTTTTGAGCATTCTGAACAAAATGGCTATCTCAAAATTTTGATCAGGTGACTTTGGGACAAAAATAAGCGTGGGAGGGGGCCTAGATGCCCTCCATTTTTTTGGTCACTTAAAAAGGGCACTAGAACTTTTAATTTCCGTTCCAATGAGCCCTCCCACGATATTCTAGGACAACTGGGTCGATACGATCACCCCTGGAAAAAAAAAATAAAATAAAATAAACACGC
Organism: Artemia sinica; assembly: GCA_027921565.1. Classification (NCBI taxonomy): domain Eukaryota; kingdom Metazoa; phylum Arthropoda; class Branchiopoda; order Anostraca; family Artemiidae; genus Artemia; species Artemia sinica. The sequence goes on along the minus strand of CM051269.1, from coordinate 20,559,492 downwards.
ATCCGTGATCTTTCTTCTGGCAAAAAATACAAAATTTCACATTTTTGCATATAGGAGCTTAAAACCTCTACAGTTGCGATTTCTGATACGCTGAATCTGATGGTGTGATTTTCATTAAGGTTCTATAACTTTTAGAGGATCTTTTTCCCTTTTTTCAAAAATCAGCCAAATTTTCTCAGGCGCGTAACTTTCGATGAGTAGGACTAACTTGATGAAACTTATATATTTGAAATCAGCATTAAAATTTGATTCTTTTGATGTATCTATTGGTATAAAAATATAGAGTTTTGGCTACTATTGAGCCGGGTCGCTCCTTATTTACAGTTCATTAACACGAACTGTTTGATTTGCAACTACGACTACTTCTGACCGTGACTAACTGCAACTACTACTATTCTAGACTGTGAAAACCTTGTGATTATGGTTACTTTCGACTGTGACTACTTGTGACTGTGACCACTTAAGACTCTGAATAAGGTTTTTATAGAAGGCGTTGTCGTAGAAACTTAAAAACAGGCTCATTCGATTGGAAATTCGAAGGGCTAGTAGGCTACCCTTTTTAATAGTCGAAAGTCATTGGAGGGCAACTAGCCCCCCCCACGCCCCTCATTCCCCTAAACACATCCAATCAAAGTTTTGAGACAACCATTTTGTTTAGCGTAGTTGATTTCCAGATAGAAAATATGTTTTTGAGGAGGACACTCCCCCGCAACCCTCAGGGCAAGGGTTTTAAGTTATGCTCTGGGGTCATATAAGGTTTTTATAGAAGGCGTTGTCGTAGAAACTTCAAAAAAGGCTCATTCGATTGGAAATTCAAAGGGCTAGTGCCCTTTTCAATAGTCGAAAGTGATTGGAGGGCAACTAGACCCCCCCCCCACACACCCATCATTTCTCCAAACGCATCCAATCAAAATTTTAAGATAGCCATTTTGTTTAGCGTAGTTGATTTCCAGATAGAAAATGTGTTTTTGAGGAGGACACCCCCCCACAACCCACGAGGCAAGGGTTTTAAGTTATGCCCTGGGGGCATATAAGGTTTTTATAGAAGGCGTTGTCGTAGAAACTTCAAAAAAGGCTCATTCGATTGGAAATTCAAAGGGCTATTGCCCTTTTTAATAGTCGAAAGTGATTGGAAGGCAACTAGCCCCCCCCCCACGCCCACCATATCCCTAAACACATCCAATCAAAATTTTGAGATAGCCATTTTGTACAGCGTAGTAGATTTCCAGATAGAAAATATGTTTTTGAGGAGGACACTCCCCCAGAGCCCTTAGGGCAAGGGTTTTAAGTTATGCCCTGGGGGCATATAAGGTTTTTAAAGAAGGCTTTGTCGTAGAAACTTCAAAAAAAGCTCATTCAATTGGAAATTCAAAGGGCTAGTGCCCTTTTTAATAGTCGAAAGTGATTGGAGGGCAACTAGCATCCCCCCGCCCATCATTCCCCCAAACACATCCAATCAAAATTTTGAGATAGCCATTTTGTTCAGCGTAGTTGATTTTCAGATAGAAAATATATTTTTGAGGAGGATACTCCCCCACAACCCTCAGGGCAAGGATTATAAGTTATGCCCTGGGGGCATATAAGGTTTTTTATTGAAATCTTTGTCGTACAAACTTGAAAAAGGGCTCATTCGTTTTGAAATTCAAAGGGATAGTACCCTTTTTAATAGTCGAAAATGATTTGAGGGCAACTAGCCCCCCTCTTTCGCCCACCATTTCCCCAAACACATCCAATCGAAATTCGTAGATAGCCATTTTATTCAATGTAGTTGAAAGTTTTGGAAATTAGGTCTTTAAGGATGACAACCCTCCCCCCAGAGCCCTCAGGGTAAGGGTTGTAAGTTATGCCCTGGGGCAAATAAAGTTTTTATTGAAAGCGTTGTCGTAGAAACTTCAAAAGGGCTCATTCAATTGGAAATTGAAAGGGCTAGTGCCTTTTTAATTTGGGAAAGGGATTGGATAGCGACTAACGCTCCTCTCACGCCCACCATTTTCCAAAACACATCCAATCAAAATTTTGAGGTATCCATTCTGTTCATCGTAGTTGAACGTTCTGGAAATTAGGTCTTTTAGGAGGATAACCACCTAAGAGCCCTCAGTGCAAGGGTTGTAAGTTATGCCCTGGGGGCATATAAGGTTTATATAGAAATTTGTTGCATAAATCATAAGCAGCAGGATCGCGCTGCCTAAGTAAAAAACGGGGACACTCGAGAACAAGATAAGAAACGGGGACTAAGTAAAGAGGAGGACACTCCCCCACAATCCTCGGGGCAATGGTTTTAAGTTATGCCCTGGGGGCATATAAGTACGATGTTGGCACAATGTATTATTTATTAATTTTTTCCTTTAGAGCAGGGCACTTCGTATCGAAGAAGTTGTCGTAAAAACTTTGAAAAGCGCTCATTCAGTTGGAAATTGGAGTGGCTTGTGCCCTTTTTAAAAGTCGAAAGTGATTGGAAGGTGAATAACACCCCTCTCATGCCCGCCATTTCCCCAAAAGTAGAGACCTATCAGGAGGTATGAGATATACACCGTGCTGCCATCTATAATTGAGTCTAACGCCAAGCTAACATAATTTATTCAAGGATTATTGATCGAGTCTGATGGGGTCAATGCCCCCCTTTTCAAGGTCGATTTATTTGTTGTTTCTGTAATGACTCCAGAGCGAAGTTTGCACATGCGCATTGACGGGAAGAGATGTATTGATCGACTCGGGGGAAGTGGATTTCTGAGAAATTGATTTACATAAAAGAAGGGGAGAGGATTTCCGAGAAATTGATTGCATAACCGACTAGGACAAGATTTCTGGGAAATTAATTTGCATAATCGGCGGGGAATTATCGATTCTAACGGAAGGGGAATTAGAAATGACATCACTTGTTTCCTGGGAATTATACGGGACTCTAAAGAGATAGATGGTCTTTAGTGACAGAGATAAATTTATATTCTATTTTTAAATATGGCTTCTCTGGTCTTTAGGTCAGAGAGATAAAATTAATATTCTATCGAAACCATAATAGTGTAAGTAGGAACACCTATGAGATGAAGAGATTAACGCGGGAAATGGTTTCCTAGGAATTTCAAATGTGACAGCGCAGGGATGCCGAAACAAAGGAACACGCAGAAATTACTTTTAAGGGATTATTTGGGCGAAACAGTTTGAGACATTTTAGAAGATGATTTGGGTGAAACAGTTTGAGACATTTTAGAAGATGATTTGGGCGAAACAGTTTGAGACCTTTTAGAAGATGATTTAAGCGAAATAATTTGAGACATTTTAGAAGATGATTTGGAGTGAAACTCTGTGGTCCTTATAAAACACAAGTTCAATTTGAACAATGTTGTGAGATCCCCTACCCCAACCCCAAAGGGCCCCTACCCCAGCCCCAAAGGGCCCCTACCCCAACCCCAAAGGGCCCCCGGGCCCCAAAAGGACTCCCGGGCCACCCGGGCCCCCAAAGTGCCCCCGGGCCTCCAATGGCCCCAGGGCCCCCAATGGCCCCGGGCCCCAAAAGGCCCTCCGGGCCTCCAAATGCCCCCCTGGCCCCCAAAGGCCCCCCCATTTTTTAATACTTTTTTGTGCACTTGAGACACAAAAGGTCCCCCACATTTCAAAAGGCTTTATTATATCTTTTCAAAACAAGTTCCTTTTTAATATCCCTCTTAAACCTATTTTACAAGTTGAAGTACTAATCCTTTCACCCACAACTTTACTTTACAGCTTTTTGAACACCCCAACACCAAGTAATACTTTTCAAAGGCTTTATTATATCTTTTCAGAACAAGTTCTTTACGTAATGCCCCTCTTAAACCAATTTTACAAGTTGAAGTACTCATCCTTTTCACACACAACTTTACCTTATGGCTTTTTGCATATCCCAACACCAAGCAATACTTTTCAAAAAGGTATTATAATATTATTTCAGAACAAGTTCTTTTCTTAATGTCCCTCCTAAACCAATTTACAAGTTGAAATACTAATCCTTTTCACCCACAACTTTACTTTACAGCTTTTTGAACACCCCAACACCAAGTAATACTTTTCAAAGGCTTTATTATATCTTTTCAGAACAAGTTCTTTACGTAATGTCCCTCTTAAACAAATTTTACAAGTTGAAGTACTCATCCTTTTCACACACAACTTTACCTTATGGCTTTTTGCATATCCCAACACCAAGCAATACTTTTCAAAAAGGTATTATAATATTATTTCAGAACAAGTTCTTTTCTTAATGTCCCTCCTTAACCAATTTACAAGTTGAAGTACCCATCCTTTTCACCCACATACAAACAGAGAAAGACAGGCACTTTAGACATACAAACTAACAAAGACAGACACTTCAGACATATAAACCAACAAAGACAAACACTTCAGACATACAAACAGAGAAAGACATGCACTTTAGACATACAAACCAACAAAGACAGACACTTCAGACATATAAACCAACAAAGCCAAACACTTCGGACATACAAACAGAAAAAGACAGGCGCTTTAGACATACAAACCAACAAAGACAGACACTTTAGACATACAAGGCAACAAAGACAAACACTACAGACATACAAACAGAAAAAGACAGGCACTTCAGACATACAAACCAACAAATACAGACATTTGTGAAAGGCAAACCAACAAAGACAAACACTTCAGACATACAAACCAACACAGACAGACACTTCAGACATGCAAACCAACAAAGACAAACACTTCAGACATACAAACCAACAAAGACAAACACTTCAGACATACAAACAGAGAAAGACAGGCACTTTAGACATACAAACCAACAAAGACAGACACTTCAAACATACAAACCAACAAAGACAAATACTTCAGACATAAAAACATAAAAACACAGGCACAATAGACATACAAACCAACAAAGACAGACACTTCAAACATACAAACAGAGAAAGACAAACACTTTAGACATACAAATTGACAAAGACAGACACTTCAGACATACAAACCAACAAAGACAAACACTTAAGACATACAAACAGAGAAAGACAAACACTTTAGACAAGCAAACCAACAAAGAAAAAACTTCAGACATACAAACCAACAAAGAAAAACACTTCAAACATACAAACAGAGAAAGACAAACACTTTAGACATAAAAATAGAGAAAGACAGGCGCTTCAGACAAACAAACCAACAAAGACAAACACTTTAGACAAACAAACAGAGAAAGACAAACACTTTAGACAAAAAAAAACAAAAAAGACAGACAGTTAAGATACAAACCAACATAGATAGACACTTCAGACATACAAACCAACAAAGACAAACACTTCAGGCATACAAACAGAGAAATACAGGCACTTCAGACATACAAACAGAGAAAGACAGACACTTCAGACATACAACCAACAAAGACAGACACTTCACACATACAAACCAACAAAGACATGCACTTTAGACATACAAATAGAGAAAGACATATACTATAGACATACAAACCAACAAAAACAGACACTATAGACATACAAACCAACAAAGACAAAGATTTCAGACATACAAACAGAGAAAGACAGTCACTTTAGACATACAAACCAACAAAGACAGATACTTCAGACATACAAACCAACAAAGACAAATACTTCAGACATACAAACAAAAAGACACGCACAGTAGACATACAAACCAACAAAGACAGACACTTCAAACATACAAATAGAGAAAGACAAACACTTTAGACATACAAATTGACAAAGACAGACACTTCAGACATACAAACCAACAAAGACAAACACTTCAGACATACAAACAGAGAAAGACAAACACTTTAGACAAGCAAACCAACAAAGAAAAAAACTTCAGACATACAAACCAACAAAGAAAAACACTTCAAACATACAAACAGAGAAAGACAAACACTTTAGACATACAAATATAGAAAGACAGGCGCTTCAGACATACAAACCAACAAAAACAAACACTTTAGACAAACAAACAGAGAAAGACAAACACTTTAGACAAAAAAAAACAAAAAAGACAGACAGTTCACATACAAACCAACATAGATAGACACTTCAAACATACAAACCAACAAAGACAAACACTTCAGGCATACAAACAGAGAAAGACAGGCACTTTAGACATACAACCAACAAAGACAGACACTTCACACATAAAAACCAACAAAGACATGCACTTTAGACATACAAACAGAGAAAGACATATACTATAGACATACAAACCAACAAAGACAGACACTATAGACATACAAACCAACAAAGACAAAACTGAGAGAGACAAACCAAAAAAGACCAACAAACCAAAAAAGACAGACACTTCAGACATACAAACCAATATACAAACCAACATAGATAGACACTTCAGACATACAAACAGAGAAAAACATGTACTTCAGACATACAAACAGAGAAAGACAGACACTTCACACATACAAACCAACAAAGACATGCACTTTAGACATACAAACAGAGAAAGACATACATTATAGACATACAAACCAACAAAGACAGACACTATAGACATACAAACCAACAAAGACAAACACTTCACACATACAAACCAACAAAGACAAACACTTCAGACATACAAAAAGAGAAAGACAGCCACTTTAGACATGCAAACAGAGAAAGACAGGCGCTTCAGACATACAAACCAACAAAGACAAACACTTTAGACAAACAAACAGAGAAAGACAAACACTTTAGACAAAAAAAAACAAAAAAGACAGACAGTTCACATACAAACCAACATAGATAGACACTTCAAACATACAAACCAACAAAGACAAACACTTCAGGCATACAAACAGAGAAAGACAGGCACTTTAGACATACAAACAGAGAAAGACAGACACTTCAGACATACAAACCAACAAAGACAGACACTTCAGACATACAAACCAACAAAGACATGCACTTTAGACATACAAACAGAGAAAGACATATACTATAGACTTACAAACCAACAAAGACAGACACTATAGACATACAAACCAACAAAGACAAAACAGAGAGAGACAAACCAAAAAAGACCAGCAAACCAAAAAAGACAGACACTTCAGACATACAAACCAATATAGAAACCAACATAGATAGACACTTCAGACATACAAACAGAGAAAGACATGTACTTAAGACATACAAACAGAGAAAGACAGACACTTCAGACATACAAACCAACAAAGACATGCACTTTAGACATGCAAACAGAGAAAGACATACACTATAGACATACAAACCAACAAAGACAGACACTATAGACATACAAACCAACAAAGACAAACACTTCAGACATACAAACCAACAAAGACAAACACTTCAGACATACAAACAGAGAAAGACAGCCACTTTAGACATGCAAACAGAGAAAGACAGGCACTTCAGATATATAAATCAACAAAGACAAACACTTCAGACATACAAACAGAGAAAGACAAACACTTTAGACATAAAAACCAACAAAGACAGACACTTCAGACATACAAATCAACAAAAACAGACACTTCACACATACAAACCGACAAAGATAGACACTTTAGACATACAAACAGAGAAAGACAAGCACTTTAGACATACAAACCAACAAAGACAGACACTTCAGGCATACAAACCAACAAAGACAAACACTGAGATTTGCAATCACCAACCCATACAAACAGACAAAGAAAGACACTTGGATAAGCAAACACTACTCAGACGCAAAAGCAAAAAGAGTGAGAGACACATACAAACACATAGATTCACACATATAAACCGAGAAAGACAGACACTTCAGACATACAAACCAACAAAGACAAACACTGGGACTGGCAATCACAAACCCAGACAAAGACAGGCACTGGGATAAGCAAACACCCGCCCAGGCACACATGCAAAAAGAGTGAGAGACGCATACAAACAAATAGATTCACACTTACAAACCGAGAAAGACAGACACTTCAGACATACAAACCAACAAAGACAAACACTGGGACTGGCAATCACCAAACCAGACAAACAGACAAAGACAGGCACTGGGATGAGCAAACACCCGCCCAGACACACAAGCAAAAAGAGTGAGAGACGCATACAAATAAATAGATTCACACATACAAACCGAGAAAGACAGACACTTCAGACATACAAACCAACAAAGACAAACACTGGGACTTGCAATCACCAAACCAGACAAACAGACAAAGACAGACACTGGGATAAGCAAAAACCCACCCAGACACACAAGCAAAAAGAGTGAGAGACACATACAAATACATAGATTCACACATACAAACCGAGAAAGACAGACACTTCAGACACACAAACCAACAAAGACAAACATTGGGACTTGTAATCCCAAACCCAGACAAAGATAAGCACTGGGATAAGCAAACACCCGCCCAGACACACAAGCAAAAAGAGTGAGAGACACATACAAATACATAGATTCACACATACAAACCGAGAAAGACAGACACTTAAGACATACAAACCAAAAAAGACAAACACTGGGACCTGCAATCACCAATCCAGACAAACAGACAAAGACAGGAAATGGGATAAGCAAACACCTGCCCAGACACACAAGCAAAAAGAGTGAGAGACACATACAAATACATAGATTCACACATACAAACCGAGAAAGACAGACACTTCAGACATACAAACCAACAAAGACAAACACTGGGACTTGCAATCACCAACCAAGACAAACGGATAAAGACAGGCACTGGGATAAGCAAACACCCGCTCAGACACACAAGCAAAAAGAATGAGAGACACATAAAAATACATAGATTCACACATACAAACCGAGAAAGACAGACACTTCAGACATACAATCAAACAAAGACAAACACTAGGACTTGCAATCACCAACCCAGACAAACAAAAAAAGACAGGCACTGGGATAAGCAAACACCCGCCCAGAGACACAAGCAAAAAGAGTGAGAGACACATACAAATACATAGATTCACACATACAAACCGAGAAAGACAGACACTTCAGACATACAAACCAACAAAGACAAACACTGGGACTTGCAATCACCAACCAAGACAAACGGATAAAGACAGGCACTGGGATAAGCAAACACCCGCTCAGACACACAAGCAAAAAGAATGAGAGACACATAAAAATACATAGATTCACACATACAAACCGAGAAAGACAGACACTTCAGACATACAATCCAACAAAGACAAACACTGGGACTTGCAATCACCAACCCAGACAAACAAAAAAAGACAGGCACTGGGATAAGCAAACACCCGCCCAGAAACACAAGCAAAAAGAGTGAGAGACACATACAAATACATAAATTCACACATACAAACCGGGAAAGACAGACACTTCAGACATACAAACTAACAAAGACAAACACTGGGACTTGCAATCACCAACCCAGAAAAACAGACAAAGACAGGCACCGGGATAAGCAAACACCCACCCAGACACACAAGCAAAAAGAGTGAGAGACACATACAAATACATAGATTGACACATACAAACCGAGAAAGACAGACACTTCAGACATACAAACCAACAAAGACAAACACTGGGACTTGCAATCACCAACCCAGACAAACAGACAAAGACAGGCACTGGGAATAAGCAAACACCCGCCCAGACATACAAACAAAAGGAGTGAGAGACACATAGAAATACATAGATTCACACACACAAACCGAGAAAGACAGACACTTCAGACATACAAACCAACAATGGCAAACACTGGAACTTGCAATCACCAACCCACACAAACTGACAAAGACAGGCACTGGGATAAGCAAACACCCGCCCAGCCGCACAAGCAAAAAGAGTGAGAGACACTTACAAATACATAGATTAACACATACAAACCGAGAGAGACAGACACTTCAGACATACCAACCCACAAAGACAAACACTGGGACTTGGAATCACCAACCCAGACAAACAGACAAAGACAGGCACTGGGATAAGCAAACACCCGACCAGCCGCACAAGCAAAAAGAGTGAGAGACACTTACAAATACATAGATTCACACATACAAACTGAGAGAGACAGACTTTTCAGATATACAAACCCACAAAGACAAACACTGGGACTTGGAATCACCAACCCAGACAAACAAACAAAGACAGACACTGGGATAAGCAGACATCCGCCCAGACACACAAGCAAAAAGCGTGAGAGACACATACAAATACATAGATTGACACATACAAACCGAGAAAGACAGACACTTCAGACATACAAACCAACAAAGACAAACACAAGAACTTGCAATCACCAACCCAGACAAACAGACAAAGACAGGCACTGGGATAAGCAAACACCCGCCCAGCCGCACAAGCAAAAAGAGTGAGAGACACTTACAAATACAGAGATTCACACATACAAACCGACAGAGACAGGCACTTCAGACATACAAACCCACAATGACATACACTGGGACTTGGAATCACCAACCCAGACAAACAAACAAAGACAGGCACTGGGATAAGCAGACATCCGCCCAGACACACAAGCAAAAAGCGTGAGAGACACATACAAATACATAGATTGACACATACAAACCGAGAAAGACAGACACTTCAGACATACAAACCAACAAAGACAAACACAAGAACTTGTAATCACCAACCCAGACAAACAAACAAAGACAGGCACTGGGATAAGCAAACACCCGCCCAGCCACACAAGCAAATAGAGTGAGAGACACATACAAATACATAGATTCACACATACAAACCGAGAAAGACGGACAACTCAGACATACAAACCCAAAAAAGACAAACACTGGGTCTTGCAATCACCGACCCAGACAAACAGACAAAGACAGCCACTGGGATAAGCAAATATCCGCCCAGACACACAAGCAAAAAGAGTGAGAGAAACATACAGATACATAGATTCACACATACAAACCGAGAAAGACAGACACTTCAAACATACAAACCAACAAAGTTTCTTGAATTCGCCCTAGGGGGCCTAGTGAGAGAGACATGCAAAAAGTTAGGTTCATTTTTTTTTACTAAAGCAAGTGCTACAATCTATTTCAATTAAGGTATAGATGGCAGCACAACTGATTTTTCCTTCACCCGGGCACCTGCAGCCAACCTACAATACCAACCTTTTTTCAAGTAACTGCGTTCACTTTAGGTTCATTTAGGTTCACTTAACGTGGTGCGCCAATTAGCGTGGAATTTAACTTATTGTGGAATTCCAGAAACTTTGTTGGTTTGTATGTCTGAAGGGTCTGTCTTTCTCGGTTTGTATGTGTGAATCTATGTATTTGTATGTGTCTCTCACTCTTTTTGCTTGTGTGCTGGGCGGATGTTTGCTTATTCCAGTGCCTGTCTTTGTCTGTTTGCCTGGGTTAGTGATTGCAAGTCTCAGTGTTTGTCTTTGTGGGTTTGTATGTCTGAAATGTATGTCTTTCCCGGTTTGTATGTGTGAATCTATGTATTTGTATGTGTCTCTCACGCTTTTGCTTGTGCGGTTGGCCGGGTGTTTGCTTATCCCAGTGCCTGTCTTTGTCAGTTTCTTCTGGGTTGGTGATTGCAAGTTCCAGTGTTTGTCATTGTTGGTTTGTATGTCTGAAGTGTCTGTCTTTCTCGGTTTGTGTGTCTGAATCTATGTATTTGTAAGTGTCTCTCACTCGTTTTGTTTGTGTGTCTGGGCGGGTGTTTGCTTATTCCCAGTGCCTGTTTTTGTCTGTTTGTCTGGGTTGGTGATTGCAAGTCCCAGTGTTTATCTTTGTTAGTTTGTATGTCTGAAATGTATGTCTTTCCCGGTTTGTATGTGTGAATCTATGTATTTGTATGTGTCTCTCACTCTTTTTGCTTGTGTTTCTGAGCGGGTGTTTGCTTATTTCAGTGCCTGTGTTTGTCCTTTTGTCTGGGTTGGTGATTGCAAGTCCCAGTGTTTGTCTTTGTTGATTTGTATGTCTGAAGTGTCTGTCTTTCTCTGTTTGTATGTGTGAATCTATGTCTTTGTATGTGTCTCTCAATCTTTTTGCTTGTGTGTCTGGCCAGGTGTTTGCTTATCCCAGTGCCTGTCTTTGTCTGGATTGGTGATTGCAGGTCCCAGTGTTTGTCTTTCTAGGTTTGTATATGTGAATCTATGTATTTGTATGTGTCTCTCACTCTTTTGCTTGTGTGTCTGGGTGGGTGTTGGCTTATCCCAGTGATTGTCTTTGTCTGTTTGTCTGGGTTGGTGATTGCAAGTCCCAGTGTTTGTCTTTGTTGGTTTGTATGTCTGAAGTGTCTGTCTTTCTCGGTTTGTATGTGTGAATCTATGTATTTGTATGTGTCTCTCACTCTTTTTGCTTGTGTGTCTGGGAGGGTGTTTGCTTATCCCAGTGCATGTATTTGTTTGGGTTTGTGATTGCAAGTCACAATGTTTGTCTTTGTTGGTTTGTATGTCTGAAGTGTCTGTCTTTCTCGGTTTGTATGTGTGAATCTATGTATTTGTATGTGTCTTTCACGCTTTTTGCTTGTGTGTCTGGGCGGATGTCTGCTTATCCCAGTGTCTGTCTTTGTTTGTTTGTCTGGGTTGGTGATTACAAGTTCTTGTGTTTGTCTTTGTTGGTTTGTATATCTGAAGTGTCTGTCTCTCTCGGTTTGTATGTGTGAATCTATGTATTTTTATGTGTCTCTCATTCTTTTTGCTTGTGTGTCTGAGCGGGTGTTTGCTTATCCCAGTGCCTGTCTTTATCCGTTTGTCTTGGTTGGTAATTGCAAGTCCCAGTGTTTGTCTTTGTTGGTTTGTATGTCTGAAGTGTCTGTCTTTCTCGGTTTGTATGTGTGAATCTATGTATTTGTATGTGTCTCTCACTCGTTTTGTTTGTGTGTCTGGGCGGGTGTTTGCTTATTCCCAGTGCCTGTTTTTGTCTGTTTGTCTGGGTTGGTGATTGCAAGTCCCAGTGTTTATCTTTGTTAGTTTGTATGTCTGAAATGTATGTCTTTCCCGGTTTGTATGTGTGAATCTATGTATTTGTATGTGTCTCTCACTCGTTTTGTTTGTGTTTCTGAGCGGGTGTTTGCTTATTTCAGTGCCTGTGTTTGTCCTTTTGTCTGGGTTGGTGATTGCAAGTCCCAGTGTTTGTCTTTGTTGATTTGTATGTCTGAAGTGTCTGTCTTTCTCGGTTTGTATGTGTGAATCTATGTATTTGTATGTGTCTCTCACTCGTTTTGTTTGTGTGTCTGGCCAGGTGTTTGCTTATCCCAGAGCCTGTCTTTGTCTGGATTGGTGATTGCAGGTCCCAGTGTTTGTCTTTCTTGGTTTGTATATGTGAATCTATGTATTTGTATGTGTCTCTCACTCTTTTGCTTGTGTGTCTGGGTGGGTGTTGGCTTATCCCAGTGATTGTCTTTGTCTGTTTGTCTGGGTTGGTGATTGCAAGTCCCAGTGTTTGTCTTTGTTGGTTTGTATGTCTGAAGTGTCTGTCTTTCTCGGTTTGTATGTGTGAATCTATCTATTTGTATGTGTCTCTCCCTCTTTTTGCTTGTGTGTCTGGGAGGGTGTTTGCTTATCCCAGTGCATGTATTTGTTTGGGTTTGTGATTGCAAGTCACAATGTTTGTCTTTGTTGGTTTGTATGTCTGAAGTGTCTGTCTTTCTCGGTTTGTATGTGTGAATCTATGAATTTGTATGTGTCTCTCACTCTTTTTGCTTGTGTGTCTGGGCGGGTGTTTGCTTATCCCAGTGCTTGTCTTTGTCTGTTTGTCTGGGTTGGTGATTGCAAGTCCCAGTGTTTGTCTTTGTTGGTTTGTATGTCTGAAGTGTCTGTCTTTCTCGGTTTGTATGTGTGAATCTATCAATTTGTATGTGTCTCTCACTCTTTTTGCTCTTGTGTCTGGGCGGGTGTTTGCTTATCCCAGTGCCTATCTTTGTCTGTTTGTCTGGGTTGATGATTCCAAGTCCCAGTGTTTGTCTTTGTTGGTTTCTATGTCTGAAGTGTTGTCTTTCTCGGTTTGTATGTGTGAAACTATGTATTTGTATGTGTCTCTCACTCTTTTTGCTTGTGTGTCTGGGCGGGTGTTTGCTTATCCCAGTGCCTGTCTTTGTTTGTTTGTCTGGGTTGGTGATTGCAAGTCCCAGTGTCTTTATTGGTTTGTACGTCTGAAGTGTATGATTTCTCGGTTTGTATGTGTGAATCTATGTATTTGTATGTGTCTCTCACTCTTTTTGCATGTGTGTCTGGGCGGGTGTTTGCTTATCCCAGTGCCTGTCGTTGTCTGGGTTTTTAATTACAAGTCCCAATGTTTGTCTTTGTTGGTTTTTAGGTCTGAAGTGTCTGTCTTTCTCGGTTTATATGTGTGAATCTATGTATTCGTATGTGTCTCTCACTCTTTTTGCTTGTGTGTCTTGGGGGTATTTGCTTATCCCATTGTCTGTCTTTGTCTGTTTGTGTGGGTTGGTGATTGCAAATCTCAGTATTTGTCTTTGTTGGTTTGTATGTCTAAAGTGTTTGTCTTTCTCTGTTTGTATGTCTAAAGTGCATGTCTTTCTCTGTTTGTACGTCTATTGTGCCTGTGTTTTTATGTTTGTGTGTCTGAAGTATTTGGCTTTGTTGGTTTGTATGTTTGAAGTGTCTGTCTTTGTTGGTTTGTATGTCTAAAGTGCCTGTCTTTCTCTGTTTGTATGTCTGAAGTGTTTGTCTTTGTCGGTTTGCATGTCTGAAGTGTTTGTCTTTGTTGGTTTGCATGTCTGAAGTGTCTGTCTGTGTTGGTTTGTATGTCTGAAGTGTTTGTCTTTGTTGGTTTGCCTTTCACAAGTGTCTGTATTTGTTGGTTTGTATGTCTGAAGTGCCTGTCTTTTTCTGTTTGTATGTCTGTAGTGTTTGTCTTTGTTGCCTTGTATGTCTAAAGTGTCTGTCTTTGTTGGTTTGTATGTCTAAAGCGCCTGTCTTTTTCTGTTTGTATGTCCGAAGTGTTTGGCTTTGTTGGTTTATATGTCTGAAGTGTCTGTCTTTGTTGGTTTGTATGTCTAAAGTGCATGTCTTTCTCTGTTTGTATGTCTGAAGTGTTTGTCTTTGTCGGTTTGTATGTCTGAAGTGTTTGTCTTTGTCTGTTTGCATGTCTAAAGTGGCTGTCTTTCTCTGTTTGTATGTCTGAAGTGTTTGTCTTTGTTGGTTTGTATGTCTGAAGTGTTTGTCTTTGTTGGTTTGTATGTCTATAGTGTCTGTCTTTGTTGGTTTGTATGTCTATAGTGTATGTCTTTCTCTGTTTGTATGTCTAAAGTGCATGTCTTTGTTGGTTTGTATGTCTGCAGTGTCTGTCTTTGTTGTTTTGTATGTCTGAAGTGTCTGCCTTTCTCTGTTTGTGTGTCTGAAGTGCATGTCTTTCTCTGTTTGTATGTCTGAAGTGTTTATCTATGTTGATGTCTATGTTGATTTGTATGTCTGAAGTGTCTGTCTTTTTTGGTTTGTTTGTCTTTGTTGGTTTGTCTTTCTCTGTTTGTTTGTCTAAAGTGTTTGTCTTTGTTGGTTTGTATGTCTGAAGTGTTTGTCTTTGTTGGTTTGTATGTCTATAGTGTCTGTCTTTGTTGGTTTGTATGTCTAAAGTGCATGTCTTTGTTGGTTTGTATGTCTGAAGTGTCTGTCTTTGTTAGTTTGTATGTCTGAAGTGTTTGTCTTTCTCTGTTTGTATGTCTGAAGTGCCTGTCTTTCTTGGTTTGTATGTGTGAATCTATGTATTTGTATGTATCTCTCACTCTTTTTGCTTGTGTGTCTGGGGGGTGTTTGCTTATCCCATTGTCTGTCTTTGTCTGTTTGTGTGGGTTGGTGATTGCAAATCTCAGTATTTGTCTTTGTTGGTTTGTATGTCTGAAGTGTCTATCTTTGTTGGTTTGTATGTCTAAAGTGCTTGTCTTTCTCTGTTTGTATGTCTAAAGTGTCTGTCTTTGTCGGTTTGTATGTCTGAAGTGTCTGTCTTTGTTGGTTTGTATGTCTAAAGTGTTTGTCTTTCTCTGTTTGTATGTCTGAAGTGTTTGTCTTTCTCTGTTTGCATGTCTAAAGTGGCTGTCTTTCTCTGTTTGTATGTCTGAAGTGTTTGTCTTTGTTGGTTTGTAAGTCTGAAGTGTTTGTCTTTGTTGGTTTGTATGTCTATAGTGTCTGTCTTTGTTGGTTTTTATGTCTATAGTGTATGTCTTTCTCTGTTTGTATGTCTAAAGTGCATGTCTTTGTTGGTTTGTATATCTGCAGTGTCTGTCTTTGTTGGTTTGTATGTCTGAAGTGTCTGTCTTTCTCTGTTTGTATGTCTGAAGTGCATGTCTTTCTCTGTTTGTATGTCTGAAGTGTTTATCTATGTTGGTTTCTATGTTGGTTTGTATGTCTGAAGTGTCTGTCTTTTTTGGTTTGTTTGTCTTTGTTGGTTTGTCTTTCTCTGTTTGTTTGTCTAAAGTGTTTGTCTTTGTTGGTTTGTATGTCTGAAGTGTTTGTCTTTGTTGGTTTGTATGTCTATAGTGTCTGGCTTTGTTGGTTTGTATGTCTATAATGTATGTCTTTCTCTGTTTGTATGTCTAAAGTGCATGTCTTTGTTGGTTTGTATGTCTGAAGTGTCTGTCTTTGTTGGTTTGTATGTCTGAAGTGTCTGTCTTTCTCTGTTTGTATGTCTGAAGTGCCTGTCTTTCTTGGTTTGTGTGTGTGAATCTATGTATTTGTATGTGTCTCTCACTCGTTTTGTTTGTGTGTCTGGGCGGGTGTTTGCTTATTCCCAGTGCCTGTTTTTGTCTGTTTGTCTGGGTTGGTGATTGCAAGTTCCAGTGTTTGTCATTGTTGGTTTGCATGTCTGAAGTGTCTGTCTTTCTTGGTTTGTGTGTGTGAATCTATGTATTTGTATGTGTCTCTCACTCGTTTTGTTTGTGTGTCTGGGCGGGTGTTTCCTTATTCCCAGTGCCTGTTTTTGTCTGTTTGTCTGGGTTGGTGATTGCAAGTCCCAGTGTTTGTCTTTGTTAGTTTGTATGTCTGAAGTGTCTGTCTTTCTCGGTTTGTATGTGTGAATCTATGTATTTGTATATGTCTCTCACTCGTTTTGTTTGTGTGTCTGGGCGGGTGTTTGCTTATTCCCAGTGCCTGTTTTTGTCTGTTTGTCTGGGTTGGTGATTGCAGGTCCCAGTGTTTGTCTTTGTTAGTTTGTATGTCTGAAGTATCTGTCTTTCTTGGTTTGTGTGTGTGAATCTATGTATTTGTATGTGTCTCTCACTCGTTTTGTTTGTGTGTCTGGGCGGGTGTTTCCTTATTCCCAGTGCCTGTTTTTGTCTGTTTGTCTGGGTTGGTGATTGCAAGTCCCAGTGTTTGTCTTTGTTAGTTTGTATGTCTGAAGTGTCTGTCTTTCTCGGTTTGTATGTGTGAATCTATGTATTTGTATGTGTCTCTCACTCTTTTTGCTTGTGTGTCTGGGGGGTGTTTGCTTATCCCATTGTCTGTCTTTGTCTGTTTGTGTGGGTTGGTGATTGCAAATCTCAGTATTTGTCTTTGTTTGTTTGTATGTCTGAAGTGTCTATCTTTGTTGGTTTGTATGTCTAAAGTGCTTTTTTTTCTCTGTTTGTATGTCTAAAGTGTCTGTCTTTGTCGGTTTGTATGTCTGAAGTGTCTGTCTTTGTTGGATTTTATGTCTAAAGTGTTTGTCTTTCTCTGTTTGTATGTCTGAAGTGTTTGTCTTTGTTGGTTTGTATGTCTGAAGTGCCTGTCTTTCTCTGTTTGCATGTCTAAAGTGGCTGTCTTTCTCTGTTTGTATGTCTGAAGTGTTTGTCTTTGTTGGTTTGTAAGTCTGAAGTGTTTGTCTTTGTTGGTTTGTATGTCTATAGTGTCTGTCTTTGTTGGTTTGTATGTCTATAGTGTATGTCTTTCTCTGTTTGTATGTCTAAAGTGCATGTCTTTGTTGGTTTGTATGTCTGCAGTGTCTGTATTTGTTGGTTTGTATGTCTGAAGTGTCTGTCTTTCTCTGTTTGTATGTCTGAAGTGCATGTCTTTCTCTGTTTGTATGTCTGAAGTGTTTATCTATGTTGGTTTCTATGCTGGTTTGTATGTCTGAAGTGTCTGTCTTTTTTGGTTTGTTTGACTTTGTTGGTTTGTTTTTCTCTGTTTGTTTGTCTAAAGTATTTGTCTTTGTTGGTTTGTAAGTCTGAAGTGTTTGTCTTTGTTGGTTTGTATGTCTATAGTGTCTGTCTTTGTTGGTTTGTATGTCTATAGTGTATGTCTTTCTCTGTTTGTATGTCTAAAGTACATGTCTTTGTTGGTTTGTATGTCTGAAGTGTCTGTCTTTGTTGGTTTGTATGTCTGAAGCGTCTGTCTTTCTCTGTTTGTATGTCTGAAGTGCCTGTCTTTCTCTGTTTGTATGTCTGAATTGTTTGTCTTTGTTGGTTCGTATTTCTGAAGTGTCTATCTATGTTGGTTTGTATGTGAAGTGTCTGTCTTTTTTGGTTTGTTCGTCTAAAGTGTTTGTCTTTCTCTGTTTGTATGTCTAAAGTGTTTGTCTTTGTTGGTTTGTATGTCTGAAGTGTTTGTCTTTGTTGGTTTGCATGTCTGAAGTGCATGTCTTTGTCTGTTTGTATGTCTAATGTGTGTGTATTTCTCTGTTTGTAGGACTGATGTGTTTGTCTTTGTTGGTTTGTATGTTTGAAGTGCATGGCTGCGTTGGTTTGTATGTCTAAAGTGTTTGTCTTTCTCTGTTTGTATGTCTAAAGTGTTTGTCTTTCTCATTTTGTATGTCTAAAGTGCTTGTCTTTCTCTGTTTGTATGTCTAAAGTGTCTGTCTTTGTTGGTTTGTATGTTTTAAGCGACTGTCTTTCTCTATTTTTACGTCTAAAGCGTTTGTCTTTCTCTGTTTGTATGTCTGAAGTGTTTGTCTTTGTTGGCTTGTATGTCTAAAGTGCTTGTCTTTCTCTGTTTGTATGTCTGAAGTGTTTGTCTTTGTTGGTTTGTATGTCTGAAGTGTTTGTATTTGTTGGTTTGTTTTTCTAAAGTGTTAGTCTTTCTCTGTTTGTATGTCTGAAGTGTTTGTCTTTGTTGGTTTGTATGTCTGAAGTGTCTGTGTTTGTCAATTTGTATGTCTTAAGTGCTTTTCTTTCTCTGTTTGTATGTCTGAAGTGTTTGTCTTTGTTGGCTTGTATGTCTAAAGTGCTTGTCTTTCTCTTTTTGTATGCCTGAAGTGTTTGTCTTTGTTGGTTTGTATGTCTGAAGTGTTTGTCTTTGTTGGTTTATATGTCTAAAGTGTTTGTCTTTCTCTGTTTGTATGTCTGAAGTATTTGTCTTTGTTGGTTTGTATGTCTGAAGTGTCTGTCTTTGTCAATTTGTATGTCTAAAGTGTCTGTCTTTCTCTGTTTGTATGTCTGAAGTATTTGTCTTTGTTGGTTTGTATGTCTGAAGTGTCTGTCTTTGTCAATTTGTATGTCTTAAGTGTCTCTCTTTCTCTGTTTGTATGTCTGAAGTATTTGTCTTTGGTGGTTTGTATGTCTGAGGTGTCTGTCTTTGTTGGTTTGTATGTCTAAAGTGCCTGTCTTTCTCTGTTTGTATGTCTGAAGTGTTTGTCTTTGTTGGTTTGTATGTCTGAAGTGTTTGTCTTTGTTGGTTTGCATGTCTGAAGTGTCTGTCTGTGTTGGTTTTTTATATCTAAAGTGTTTGTCTTTCTCTGTTTGTATGTCTGAAGTGTTTGTCTTTTTTGGTTTGCATGTCACAAGTGTCTGTCTTTGTTAGTTCGTATGTCTGAAGTGCCTGTCTTTTTCTGTTTGTATGTCTCTAGTGTCTGTCTTTGTTGCTTTGTATGTCTAAAGTGCATGTCTTTCTCTGTTCGTATGTCTGAAGTGTTTGTCTTTGTTGGTTTGTATGTCTCAAGTGTCTGTCTTTGTTGGTTTGCATGTCTAAAGTGTCTGTCTTTCTCTATTTGTATGTGGGTGAAAAGGATGGGTACTTCAACTTGTAAATTGATTTAGAAGGGACATTAAGAAATGAACTTGTTCTGAAATAATATAATAATAACTTTTTGAAAAGTATTGCTTGGTGTTGGGGTATGCAAAAAGCCGTAAGGTAAAGTTGTGTGTGTGAAAAGGATGAGTACTTCAACTTGTAAAATTGATTTAAGAGGGACATTACGTAAAGAACTTGTTCTGAAAAGATATAATAAAGCCTTTGAAAAGTATTGCTTGGTGTTGGGGTGTTCAAAAAGCTGTAAAGTAAAGTTGTGGGTGAAAAGGGTTAGTACTTCAACTTGTAAAATAGGTTTAAGAGGGATATTAAGAAAGGAACTTGTTCTGAAAAGATATAATAAAACCTTTTGAAATGTGGGGGCCCTTTTGAGTCTCAAGTGCAAAAAAATTATTAAAATAATGGGGGGCCTTTGGGGGCCCGGGGGGCTTTTGGGGGCCCAGGGGGCCTTTCGGGGCCCTTTGGGGGCCCAGGGGGGCTCGAGAGCCCTTTGGGGGCTCGGGAGCTCTTTGAGGGCCCAGGGGCCTTTTGGGTTTGGGGTAGGGGCCCTGTGGGGTTGGGATAGGGGACCTCACAACATTGTTCAAATGGAACTTGTGTATTATAAGGACCACAGAGTTTCACTCCAAATCATCTTCTAAAATGTCTCAATTTGTTTCGCCCAAATCATCTTCTAAAATGTCTCAAACTGTTTCGCCTAAATCAGCTTCTAAAATGTCTCAAACTGTTTCGCCCAAATCATCTTCTAAAATGTCTCAAACTGTTTCGCCTAAATACTCTTCTAAAATGTCTCAAACTGTTTCGCCCAAATAATCCCTTAAAAGTAATTTCTGCGTGTTCCTTTGTTTCGGCATCCCTGCGCTGTCACATTTGAAATTCCCAGGAAACCATTTCCCGCGTTAATCTCTTCATCTCATAGGTGTTCCTACTTACACTACTATGGTTTCGATAGAATATTAATTTTATTTCTTTGAACTAAAGACCAGAGAAGCCATATTTAAAAATAGAATATTAATTTATCTCTGTCACTAAAGACCATATATCTCTTTAGAGACCGGTATAATTCGTAGGAAAAAGGTGATGTCATTTCTAATTCCCCTTCCGTTAGAATCGATAATTCCCCGCCGATTATGCAAATCAATTTCCCAGAAATCTTGTCCTAGTCGATTATGCAATCAATTTCTCGGAAATCCTCTCCCCTTCTTTTATGTAAATCAATTTCTCAGAAATCCACTTCCCCCTGAGTCGATCAATACATCTCTTCCCGTCAATGCGCATGTGCAAACTTCGCCCCAGAGTCATTACACCTAGAAACAACAAATAAATCGACCTTGAAAAGGGGGGCATTGACCCCATTAGACTCGATCAATAATCCATGAATAAATTATGTTAGCTTGGTGTTAGACTCAATTATAGATGGCAGCACGGTGTATATGCCATACCTCCTGATAGGTCCCTACTCCCAAACACATCCAAGCAAAATTTTGAGATAGCCATGTTGTTTAACGTAGTTGAAAGTTCTGGAAATTCAGTCTTAGAGGATGACAACCACCCTAACAGACCTCAGGATAAGGGTTGTAATTCATGCCCTGGGGGCATATATGGTGTTTATAGAAAGCGTTGTCGTTTCCAAAAGGGCTCATTCGATTAGAAATCGAAAGGCATAGTGCCCATTTTAGTAGTCGAAAGTGATTGGAAGGCTTGACATTCTTATAGTAAAGATCGAAGTGGGTATAATGTATTATTTTTTGTTGTTGTTGTTGCTTAGACCAGGGCACTTCGTATCGAAGGAGTTGTCATGGGAACTTCGAAAACGACTCATTCGATTGAAAATAGAAAGGGCTGATGCCTTTTTTAATAGTCGAAAGTGATTTGAGGGCAACTAATCCCCCTTCCACTCCAACCCTCCCACGCCCACCCTCCCACGCCAACCCTCCCATTTCTGCTCTTAAAATTTAACCAAATCAAAATAGCGGGAGTGTATCCACGCTATCAAAGAAAGTAAACAGATTTTTTTGCGAATGGTATCAGGTTTTCCATTTCAGGTCAACTAGAGGAGGTATGAAACTAAATTAAACAGTACTATTTGTGTCCAGATTTTTAAAAGGGTGTATGTTGTTAAAAATTGCTGAAAATTTTTCTCCAGCATACAAATAGCAGGCTAAACTATAAAATCTTAATAAACGAAAAGATTTACAGTATTATTTTCTTTGTTCCTTGAAAAGACTATGTCAATATAAAACGAACAGAAATTAATTTAAAAAACTTTTTCCACAAAATAAGTTTTTCAAAGAAAAGTAAAGAACTCCATTAAACAAAAAGTGAGCAAAAATAAAATCAAATAATCTACCAAGCGTGAAACTACAACAAATCAGCATAGATAAATAAATGAAACCCAAAACGAGCAGAAATTACAATAATTAACCGAGTCAAACTCAAAATGAGCAGAAATTAAGATAAGTTTAGCGCAAAACCCCTATGCCTTCCCAAGGTCAGAACAAAATTTGCACTTTAATGAAAAAATACAAATGAATGTGCATTGTCAGTTTAATATGCATATACTGATATTTAGTAATCAAAATGTTAATATTATTTGATTTATTAAAGTTATAAAAGTAAAAACATTTATATTTTTCAATAAAGTGCAAATTTTGTTCTGACCTTGGAAAGGCATATGGGTTTTGCGCACAACTTATGTTAATTTCTGCTCGTTTTGAGTTTGACTCGGTTAATAATTGTAATTTCTGTTCGTTTAGGGTTTCATTTATTTATCGTTGCTGATTTGTGGTAGTTTCACGCTTGGTAGATTATTTGATTTTTTTTTTGGCTCATTTTTTGTTTAATGGAGTTCTTTACTTTTCTTTGAAAAACTTATTTTGTGGAAAAAGCTTTTTTTAATTAATATCAAACTAAAGACACTGGAATTGAAGGGGAGATATGCGTTTTCAGAATGTATTTTAAATTTTTGTTCAATGATATCCTTCTACATATAGGAAATCTATGAGTTAGATGTCTCCTCCAAATTCATCTGATGGAACACTTTCGATACATACGAAAATTTAGGCCCAATTTCACTACTGTGGCTTTGGGCATTCCACCCACCATAAGTGAATTCACTGACATTCCCTTCTAATCTCACTTTATAAAACACAACAGTTAGTAATGGTAAAAAAAAAACTTTCTAAATGGGCTAAAAATGGTTCAGTTTGTATGGACTGTGTATAAAGCATGTAGGCGAATGTAATATATTGTGACCTGTGGAACACGGAGGTCATTTAATTTCTTTTTCCATATTTCTAAACCACTTTAATAACTCATAATTTTCTCTCAATAGTATCATGGTTCAATTTGGGTCATAATTACTGTTCTATGGAACAAGACAGTACAATTCGAGAGATCTGTCTGAATATCCGTCTGAATATTACCCCGTCTGAATATCCATGTGAATATTGCTCCCTACCCCTCTTACGGTATTCCACAAATGTTGGTTGGATACCATCATCTTTGGCCTCAAAAGAAACAAAAATCAATCATCTTTTTCAGAAAAATACAAAATTTTGCCAATTTTGTTTAACAATGTCCATTTTGAAAAACATTCTACATTTGGTTCTGGCATATTTTATATTCAGTTATGTATTTTTCTTAGAAATCACCACTCTTTTCTCGCCCTTTTCTCTCCTTTTCTAAAATTATTGAAAAGTTCTTATATTAACACCTTTTAATAGGTGACTTCCAACTTAATTAATCTTACATATTCAATATTACTAGTTAAAAAAAAGCCCGTTTTAGATATAAATTTGGTTACACATTTTAATTATCTTAAGTTTCAATTACTATTGGCGAAGGTCGTTGTTTCATTACAGATCGTTGTCAAAAAAAAAAATTGCCGGCAAAAATTCCTGCAAGTACTGTCGTTTTTAATCTGCAAAGCTTTTGCAGATTTTTCTTCTGCTAATGAATAATCCCTACTTCTTTATTGTCCTTACCAATTACTCTATAGTTCCTCCTGAGCGGAAAAACTGATAAATTCTCTACTACCGAAAAGACAAAAATAAAAACTGTGAACTTTTTTTCACTCTCAGCAAAGCCTCTTTTATAATTAACCAGAAGACTGATTTTCGATTACAGGGGAGACTATTAGAAGGAAAAGGGAGCTAATAAAGGTATCACCTCAAATCCCACCGAGCGGAAGCTGAGATTGAACTAGAAGTAATACTATTTTGACTAGAGATAAATTAAGAGCATTGGATATACTAATGAAATGTAGATTTTTATTTCCTAATTATTTTGTTTAGCAAAAATACTAAGAAATGTCTATGCATAGGTTTTACTAAAGAGGGTGGTAGAAGCGACCATGCTCCTTAGAAACAGAGAGGGGATGAGAGTATATACCATATTTCAAAGAGATGTTCCTTTTTGGTCATTAAAATCTACAAGATTGTTGAGATCTCATGTTTGCAGCTCTTACACTCGTAGTAAAATTTTCTGTTGTTAAAATGACTACCATCCTTCTGAAACATGCTTGCAACCCTGTAGGAGGGTGACACCATTTATCCCCCTCACCGGCTATTACCCCTCGAAATTACCCCCTCCCCGAGGAAAATACTCCCCCAGAAAATATATTCCTGGAAAATACCACCCGCTGAAAATACCCCTTGCGGAAATCTTCCCGGAAAATACCCCACCGGAAAATAGCCCCCGTGGAAAATATCCCCCTCCCCCCGCGGAAAATAATCCCCTGGGAAATACTCCCGCGGAAAAATCCTCCCCTAAACCCTCCCCCCAGGAAAATACCTCATGTAAAAAAAAATGAAAAATCCCCCCGGAAAATACCCCCTGGAAAATACCCCCTCGGAAAATACCCCGCAGAGAACCCCCCCCCCCCCCTAAGAAATACCCCCGGAAATACATCCCCCCCACACGGAAATTACCCGCCCCCCCCCCCCGTGGAAAATAAGGATTTCCAAATTTGAGAATTTTATTTGAGTTTTGTTCTTTTATTATCCGTAGAGAGAAGGAACTTTGGTAGTTGTGTATTATTCGCCACTCACTCAAGCTTAAGCTGTGTAAAACTCGAGAACAGACCGGTTTCTTCGTTAGTTTCTTTCAGCTTAGCACGAGACAAGACCAAGACAAGAGACAGAATAGATGGGAAATATATAATTTGGGCTATATATTTGCACATAAGGAGGAGGGGGTAAGGTATTTGGACAGTTTAAAGTCAGAAAACAATTCTTACTTCATAATATCCAGAACAATTGTACCTAACACGTTTAGCATGCAAACCTGCTCTGCTTTACCCTCTCCCCCTAATGTACAAATATATAGCCCAAATTTGTTTTTAAAGTAACGAAGAAACTGGTTTGCTCTCGAGTTTTATGCATCGTAAACCTGAGCGAGTGGCGTATAACACACAAGTATCGGAATCATTCATGAATACCAAAGTATAAACACATACTGAACAAGTATTGACAAAACTCTCCAAAAGTGACCCCGCGTACCTCAGCGCCTCAAGAGGGGAAATGTTGTACTACTTAATCGCACCGAGCCAATAAATGAAATTTAATACAGCTTCTACGGAACAAGCATAATCACCTACGGAACTTGATTGGCGCCAGGTTCGCATAGGTATGGAATCGTCTCCGGAGACGCGGACAAAGGGTCACTTTTTTTGTGTGGAGAGGATAGGTTTTGTCAGTACTTGTTCAGTATGTGTTTATACTTTGATGAATACAGAGCTGGATTCACCGGTATTATTTAAAACGATCAGAAATTAAATTAAAAAAAATCGACTGAAAGTAAGGAGCAACATCGAAACTTAAAACGAACAAAAATTACTATGTATATGAAAGGAGTTGTCCCTTCCACAAGACCTTGCTCTTTACGCTAAAGTTTTGACTTTTTGTCCTAATTCTTTAGGAATGATTCACGAAACACAATGGCCGTTTATTTAGAACAATAAGCTTTGTTTTAAAATTCTATAAGCTAAACTTTAACGTAAAGATCGAGGTATTGAGGAGGAGGCAGCCCCTTTCATATGTTTAATAATTTTAGTTCGTTATAAGGTTTGATGCTCCTCCTTACTTTCAGTTGAAAAACTTGTGTTTTTTTATTTAATTACTTACAGATAGTATTTGTTGATGAGAAACATAACTTTTTCAACGAAAAGTAAAGAGCCTCATTAAACCAAAAATGAGCAAAAATAAAGTCAAATAATCTTCAAGATAGAAACTTTGGTGTCTAATAGAAAAAAAAAATAAAAATATATAAAATATTGTTTCATATGAAAAAGACTATGTCAATAAGAAATGAACGGAAATAATATAAATAACTTTTTCCACAAAACAAGTGTGTCAAAGAATAGCAGGCAGCCCCGTTAAGCCAAAAAAGAGCAGAAATAAATTCAAGTAATTTTCCAAGCGTAAAACTACCACAAATGACCATAAATAAATAAATTAAACCCAAAACGAACAGAAAAAAAAATAACCGCTTCAAACTCAAAACGAGCAACAATTAACATGAGTAGGGCTGACCACCCCCACACTTCCTCAAGACCAGAACATAACTTGCACTTTACTGAAAACAAAATACAGTTTAAATATTTTCACTTTTATGACTTTAACAAATAAAGAAGTATTAAAACTATATGCTACAAGGGGTTACTTTCCCTTGCTCAAATGAGAAAAACTTAGATTGGTTTATTAGACTTTGATCTAATTTGGCCATCTCTCTCTGGCCGACCCCCCCCCCCCCTTTCTGGGATTTCTTATTAAATGGGTAACTTTTTAAAATAATTTTGTCCCCTATCTTGTTGTCTTGGCCATTGTTCTGTCTTCTTGGCTCTCAGTTTATTTTAATTTTAAGATTGCTATAAGCTTTCTATTATCCTCATTAGAAATGAAATTGAAGGGCCTGGATTACTTAGGAACACTATCAATAGTATCTAACATCGTTCCTGTATTTTTATTATAAAGCTTTACCTTAACCAAACAAACAGCCTTCAAAGCTGAAAATAAAAGATTCTTAAGCTTTGCTACCTGATTGTTTATGTTTGATGAAAATATGTATAGTAAGGTATACTTTCCAATCATCTGTAATGAAAGATTATCGGTGGGTGCAGAGTAGGGAGAGGGGATGGTGCATGAAACCAACTTGAGGGAGCCGAAATTTCTGGCATGAGCAATCAGAAATAGTTTAAAACTTGTTTTTTCTCTCTAGTTTCTTATCAGGGCTACTGTATTGAATATTAAAAATATTTCAATAACAAAAACATTTTATTCGGAAGTATACTGACATTTTTATGTGTGGGAGGGGTAGTTTTCCATGGGGAGAATTTTCCGTTGGGATGGAAGTTTCCGGGGGTGAACTTTTCTTGGAAAATCTTGCACTAGGGGACTTTGACAGCATTTCTATGCGAAACTATTTCTATGTGTCATACTATCTCTTTGCCGTCTCAGTTTTGCATGTGGAGTTGTTCCTGGAAATTTTTCCAGGAGAAATTTTCAGCTGTGTCGGAATTTTCTAGGAGATTTGTTCATGGTGGGGATGATTTCCACGAGAGAATTTTTTCATGGTGTAATTTTCAAGGCAGAAATTATGCATGGAAGAACATTTAACAGGATCAAATTCCCACGCAGTGGGGGGAGGGCGTGGAGAGAATTCTCGGAGAAAATTTCACGAAAAGAGATTTCCATTTTTTGAAAAACGATTTGAAATTAATGTTTTTTTTTCAAAGGAAAGTTTGTTAAGGAGAATTTCTCAAACGGATTCGTCCACAAGAAATTTTAAGGTTTTTTTTTTCAGTGAGAATAGAAATATTCAGAGGGAATTTTTTGGCGAGGTGGGTATTTTGCATGGAAAAATACTTCAACTGAGAATTATAAACTTTACTTATTTTAACTCATGGCTTTCAGTTGAAAAGAAATGTTTTTCTCCTATTTAGTAATGTTTAAAAGATAAAAAAAAATACGTTGGTACTGTTATTATGTAAATACTACCCTTGTCAATTGCAAACAATAAGGTAGCAAAGCTTAAGAATCTTTTATTTTCAGCTTTGAAGGCTGTTTGTTTGGTCAACGTGAAGCTTTATAATCAGGAAGAATGATGTAAAATACTATTGATAGTGCTAGAGAATCCAGGCTCTTCAATTTTATTTCTGAGGGGAATGGTAGAAGGCTTATAGCAATCTTAAAATGTAAATTTACTGAGAGGCAAGAAGACAGAACAAGGGCCAAGGCAACAAGATAGGGGTCAAAACTATTTGGAAAGTTATCAATTTAATAAGAAATCTCGAGAAAGGGGGAGCCCAGCCAGAGAGAGATGGCCAAATCGGATAGAAGTTTTATAAATTAGTTTATAAAAGGCTTTGCTCATTTGAGTAAGGAAAAATAACCCCTTCTGCTATAGCAGAGCTGCCAAACAAAATAGCCCCTCAGCTTTGCCTGAGGGGAATGTGAAGGGGCTTTATGCACTAACACTGCAGCAAGACAGGAATAGGACGATAACGAAGACGAGCAGGAAGAAGAATTGGCTTTAGGTTGTGCTTTAAAATCAAAATGCTCTTGTGATTAATTTACCTGAGTTCTAAACGTTTTTCTTTTATAACTGATTGATCTGAAGTTTTGATCTCGATTAAAGAAGTGGTTTTTCAAGATATTATACTTAGCAACCCCTCATATTACAGGCCCCTTAAAGGTGGAAATGAGGTAAATAGTAAAAAAAAAAACTATTTTTTTACCTCATTTTTGGCAATACGGTACTTTATTTGATATAAAATGATCCTTTATCCGCAGGAATCCGGCAAATAATGATCTGCGTACTTTACCCCCCCCCCCCCCGTTTCGCGAAGGTGAAAATTGGTACTTGGGTATGGAAAACGTGATTTCTGACGTCGGATTCGGATTCTTCATGCTTGATTTGACAGAAAACGACCACTTAAACCCAAAAATACGTCCAAATAGAAATTCTGATTTCCCCCCTTATTTTCCCCCTTCAAGGGGGATTTCTGGTAATTGTGCAAGGGGGATTCGGGGGGATTTTTTTTGTGTGATTAAGCTGATTATTCTGAACATTTTGGTGTGAAAAAAAAATTCTGTTGCAATTTCCCCGAGGTCAAACCGTATTTTTCCTACACTACAGTTACTGCAGTAGGTACAATGCCTGCAGGACTCTCCTCTGGAGATTTCTGTCCGGACAGTCCTGCAGGACTCTCCTCTGGAGTCGTCCTGTCTTAACCATAATAATCTCGACGTATTTTGTTTAAACACTCCCTGAAGGAGACTTTATCGCAGGCTTATCAATGGTCTGCCTAGCGTAGTTTGCCACTGATAAAGTCGTAAAGGTTATGACTAGTATTTTAAACAAGTTTTAAAATTATTGTAAAACATACTGAGTAGTTTTTATTGGTCTACAACGAGAGAGTAAAGATGAAATTGAGAACTTCTTACGATTGGTAATACTGCCTTTTCTATTTATTTACTTTTCAAATTCGAGCTTTTTGTTTAACCCATATTATTTTAAAAACTAAACAAAAAAAATATGAAAGCAGAAGTTGAAAGCAGAGAGCAGGGACTTACTAAGCTACCTGATTTAGCAAGCTTCTGTCCCCACTTTAGATGCTATTCGGTCCCAAAATCATCGAACTGCTGCCAGGTTTTCACATCCAAACAGCACTGACCCGGGTACCTAAACCCAATATTAGTGAGAATCCCTAGCTTGAACAAATATATTTATTTATTGGGCAAAATCTGCATTTTATTTTAATGTTTTGGTTACTATGGGCTAGAGTTCGTTCTTTACCATAAATATTTTCACGATCACAAAACCTTAACTGTTAAGTTTACTTGGCCATTAACCTTTTACATTGGTACTGACATTATTGCATCCAATGTCATTATATTGCTACACTGTAACATCATATACGATTGTAAATGTAATATACGATTGATAATGTAATATACGATTGATAATATACGATTGTAAAACGTTCAATAATAACGTCTTTTATCATCTTGAGTACGATTATGCAGATTTGTGTCAAAAATTTAGATTAATTCTTTAGTATTATGTTTTGTTGATTACAAAAGTACATAGATACGGCAATTTACTTTAAAATGAACCCTTAAAAACAGCTTTTTATGATGTTTCAGCGCCCCACAAGTGGTGGAGAAAAAAACAGACACAATTCCTTGTTTATCAGGCCAGGGGACTGTAAGTTTTTTGAATAGGGTTTTTGGCCATGATAAATCTAATGGCATACGTTTTGCTTCTACCTGGCACCTTTTTTTTAAGAGGTCTCAGGCTTTTTTCGAAATTCCCTTAAATTTGTTTTGCAAACAAAGTTTTACTACTAAGGTTAATTTGCGCAATAGCTATCATTACAAAATCAGCTAAAAATAGTAATTTTTTCATATATCTTGAAAAACCACTTCTTTAATCGAGATCAAAACTTCAGATCAATCAGTTATAAAAGAAAAACGTTTAGAACTCAGGTAAATTAATCACAAGAGCATTTTGATTTTAAAGCACAACCTAAAGCCAATTCTTCTTCCTGCTCGTCTTCGTTATCGTCCTAATCCTGTCTTGCTGCAGTGTTAGTGCATAAAGCCCCTTCATATTCCCCTCAGGCAAAGCTGCAGGGCAAACCGTTCCGACGGCAGCTGCATCTGAGCGACTCGCACCCGCTGGTGCACTGGCACCACACCATCTTCAGTAGGCTCTCCGGTGCTGGTGAAGCATCTGTCATAATGGGAAGATACATATTCCGTGACGAAGAGAGGCGCCAACCCCACTATTCGGGCTTTAGCGAATTTGACGTGTCTTGCCACTTCATTATTTGAAAATAGCACCTGCAAAAGGGATGCTTTGCGACAGCCAAAGTCGGTGGAAGCTGCTCTGCCTGAACAAAAGCATTTGCACTTGCAACCCGCATTGTGAATGCTCGTACCCGGACATTCTTCAGGGTCTTCTCATTGCTTTTCCCTTTGCATATGCGGAGCAAAGCTTTCTCTCCAGCTTCGACAATCTTCTGATGGTTGGATCCTGGTGTCATGAAGATCTTGCAAGCATCCTTAAAAATCCCATCTTTAAGTGACAAGGAAACCACTGCTGGTTTTCCTACGCCGTGAAGTCTAAATGTTGAATCGCAGCCAGATATTGCTTGGCAAACGAGTAGATTTTCTTGATCCTGCTTCGGTTCCTAGTTTGTTCTTGATCCTTTTTATGTCGTACACTCATCCATTATTTCCATGTGCGTCTGTCCGTATAAAGATATCACATGCATCAAGCTTGGCATGGTACAGCAGAAGGACTAATAGGTCGGTATCATTCCCAATAAAAGTGGTCGATGAAGTTTCAGCGCAACTGACTGAAGTTTGTACAACTACAACATCGGCATCATCCTGAGCATGTAGAACTTTGCATCCTGAGTTCGCCAGCCTCTCAGTAAGTAGGTCGATGAACCGTTGTTTATTTTTGGGATTTCTCAGAAATTCCTCCTTACTTTTGACGATCTTCATGTTAGGAGAGAATTCAGTCGTTGCACACGACAAACCTTTGGTTCTCTTCAGCTGTGTGCAATTTTTCGTCGTCGGTGTATCAGTGTAAGAGTCAAAAACTACCGCTGCCTGGCTGAAATGTCTTGTGACACAATCTACGTAAGATCCTGCCACCTCAGAATATGTGGATACGGCAGTCCACGGGATTTTATGGACTAGCCAGCCACTGTCCAAAACTCTCTGGGAGGATGGCAATGTCATTCGACCCTTAAGTCCCTCAGTTTTCATTAGTGCATTTGTTAGAGAGGCTTTGTCGGCTGTCCTCATCACCTCGAACGATCTAAAGAGCGATGGTGGAAAAGTACAAAGCTCGAACGACAGAACCTCATTCAAGTCAGAACCACTGTTGCTAGCCACTGCAGCTAGGTGTTGAAAGATTAGAGCAGGGTCGACCATTACCCTCTCGTTATTTATCACCACAGATGACTTCTCAGCCATATTTACAGCTTTCTCCTTTCTCCTGAAAACATATTTGTCAATGTCTTTCGCTTCCATATCCTTCAGAATACATTCTCCCAGATTTGGCATCGTCTGCGTTTACAGATGATGAAGCGCGGACACCAGTAACCTGGTTCTGTGATTCCTGCCTGAAGGGTTCTAGGGGATCAATGTGTCGAACTATCTTTTCGATGTCCGCCATGTCTCTAGCTCTCCTCGAAGACATCACTTCTGCGTGATTTTCAATAGTCAACTCCGCGAGGCCAGTCAGTTTCTGCATGCGTTCGTTAACTAGAACCAAAGTAGGCATAGCATATGTCCAAATTGTCTGCTGTAATTCAGTCATGCCTCTATCTCTCGTCAGACCTCCACTCGTTTTCATACTTCTCATTAACGTCTGTTCGATCACCAAATCAGGAGAAAGTGCTGCCCAGTAGTTGACAGTTCTTCGGATGAACAGGTATTTCTGAACGTTCTGTACTGCCCTGGATTGTCTTTCCTCAACTGAAACATCGACTGCACTAACAGCCAAGTAGACTTCGTGTAAAGATTGTGGCCGGAAGCAGCAAAGTAAGGAAGCAATTCCAACAACAACTGTAGATAAAGCTCAAGGTTGCCACTTCGTTCACCTCTCAGGTTCTTTCTCAGGATTCCAAGTAGGTCCATATACTGAAACCAAAGACGGGCAATTGTGGACTCAGATAATCGTTTTTTTGCACTTTGAACTATTTCATAGATAAGCTCTGCTGCTTCTGACACTTGCACTTTGTCGATGTCATCTCCTTCAAGGAGAGACTCGTACGCCGTTTTGCTCTGGTAGCATGTCATTGCCGTCAAACGCTCTGTTACCCAGTTCTGATGATAAAAGCTTCACTTAAAGGGCTACCTCCAACAGACCATGGCCTCTCACTGCACGAGAGTCAGCTTTGCCTTGTAACATACTACGCCCAGTGTTAGGCGCATATACTTGACTTAGGATTTCCAAAAGTCCCGAGTCAGCCATAAGGAAGCCAATGGCTCCTAGGAAACTCATGCGTGTGTAAAATCTACCCAGGACAACAATAGCACTTTTTAAAGAACTTGTGGCAGGCTCTGCATCGACGATACACTTCGCTTTCCAGTAAAGCGGTTGGTCAAAGATAATGACTAGAGTTTTTTCCAGCTCGATTAGCGTGCTCGTTAGCATGCATAAGTGTAGAATAAACACAGGAGATATCGCTTGGATTGTGGTTAATCCTTGGCAAAAAACGAATATTCGATTTTCCCGGATGAGGTAGATTTTGGTGTATTGACCATATAAAGGCCGACCAGCTCATGTGTAAGCTTTTGAAAAAGCCAGAGATGCGCCAGAGCGTTTCAACCTCCATTCATTGTCATAAGTGTCACCATTTTTGTCAAGCAAACAAAAGTCCTTGGTTGCGACTTGGCGGGTTTTTGGTAAGTGTAGAATGGCATGGTGCCGATTGACTTCATCTCTTCTCCACTTACTTCTTTTCTTGGCACTGAAAGCTCCGTTGCCGGAAACTCAGGTTTAGACACTTCAATAAGACCCATTCCATGAAAAGTATTCAGGCCGTCGATAGTAGCAATATCATAATTGACGTTATCTCCTACATACTGAAAAAAATGTGCTTTCTCTTTGGACTCTTCCAACGACGTTTGATATACTGCTCCACATCTCTCAAATCTTTTTACCTCTGAGCACGAAGAGCAGAAGCCGAGATTGTGCAGTGTGTCAATACAGTCAATGATGCTATTTGCATTCATATTATGAAATTCACGAGTTTCAATCTGTCTATTTGAAGCAATATCACATACAGTGTTTTCAAATGGTGAATCACATTCGGTAACTGCCAAATAAAAATCACTTGGTTTATAGTCATAATAGGCAGTGTCGTCACAACGATGACGTAGAAACCAAATTGTCTTGTTACCCCAACATTTGAATCGTAGACCAGATTCCTCTTCCCAGAATAATTTAAATCCACGACGATACCAATCTTGTAGAAATAAACTAAAATCACGTTTGGGATTCTTTCCAATCATAGCTGGGTAAGTATTCTCCCACTGATCACATTTATCATAGTGACAATTGGAGCACAGGTGCCCTCTAGGGTGAGAGTCACAAATCTCCTCAAGACATGAATTACATCCTTTAATTTGTACTGCATAGCCTCTATGTAATTTACAAAAATTATATAATTTACACTTTTCACGATAGTCATCAATAATTGTACAATTCTCACATTGAGTCCAACTGCCAAGAGTGTACATGCACAATGGACATGTATAGAACATTTTTTGGTTTCCAATGTCAACTCTCTCACAGCTAAAACGAAACTGATCGTCCTCGTTCGATAAATTCAAGGTGGAGGAATGGGGAGAGGAGTAGCTTTGTGATGTCACCTCTTTCGAAGGAGGAGCCATCTACACTGAATCCATTGGCAATGTTTTCAAAAGTATATCCACGATATTATTCTGCTTTGTTCCAATTAATATATCAATATATTGACTATAAGCATTTGAGTCACATTTTAAAAGTTTCATACAATAGTCCAATGGGGGAGAATCAGTTTTAATTATATTGTCAAGTGTTCCCTGACGAGAGAATATCCTGCGTTGAAGTGATAACTCGAGAAAATCGTCATCCAAAATCAAATGTTTTTCCATAAACACTAGATTTGATCTAATTCTCTCTTTCTCAAATTTATTCATTTTTCAATCCTTTCACTCTGACTGCTGACTCTAGACTGACCCTGAATCGTTAGCCCTAACCTAACCAGAAAAGAAAGGGAACATTTCCGATTTCAAAACAATTTTATTGAATAATTACAACAACAACAATACTAAGCATGTACAATTAACGATACAGTTTATTGTCTTCGATATGTTTAACTAATGCACTTAAAGCACATTGAAGTCTATTCACATGTGCTATATCAACTTTTGCAGCGAAACATAATTGATTCTCCATTTTAAATTTGCTCAAGGATATCACATATCTTGCATATACTTCATCCCATTCCAGACAAAGCCGTGATCCTCTCGTGATTTCCACCGCAATGTTTGGTGCTCTTGTAATATTGCCATCAACTTCACTATCAACTTCTAATAGGGTAAACATTCCACTCGTCATCATCATCAACACACAAATATATATCCAAATGTGTAAAGTCAAACTGTTCTCACTCCTTTGAATTCTATTCACAGACTAATAAAACTTTAGTAAAAATCCTTTCCTCATATTCTCTGCGATCCTCTCCCGCTAATATGTAACCAGCCCTCTGATTGGCTGAGAAGGGAACACGTGATCCTGTTTCCTATTCCTGGATCTTAACATTCGCCCCGAGCGTGCACTTGGCCAAAACAACAACAACAAATCAATTGATCTTGAACGAAGTGTCATTGACCCTGTTCCCCATTAGACTCAATAATCCAGAAAACATCCATCAAAGTGAGAAAAATCCTGTTTTTCATTCTCACTGACAAAAACCATAAAACAGACATAAATTGATGTTGACATCCAAGAAAAACATCAAATAAATTGACCGACACTCATAACCGTGCAAGAAACATCCATAAAAGTGTGAAAAATCCTGTTTTTTCATTCTCACTGACAAAAACCATAAAAACATGCCTAAATTATGCAAAAAAGTTTTAGGTGGCAGCAGGGATGCCCCGTGGGGCTGGTATTCCCCTTTCTACTAATCATTGACATGGTGTATTTTAATAATCAAAGATCTTTTAAAATCATATTCTTAAGGAGCAACTATAGGATTAAACTGGGTAAATTCCATTCCCCTCTAAGGAAAAAACTGCAAAAAAGTGCAACTTTGTTATACTTGGTGAAATAATCGCGACAAGCCTATGGTTTTATTCTGTATTGAATAAAAATTAAATAAATAAAATAATGAAAGCATAGTGATAGAAGCTATTTTAATCCAAAATTATCTTGTACCTTTAGTCCCACATCCTCTTGATAGTTTTTTGCACGTACCCAGTACTATATTGTAAGGTGGACGAAGAAAAAAACCTTTCCTGTGAATAAAATGTTGGCAACCCTGGAAGGATAAATAGCCACACTACCATATACGACATGCGATCACCCCTTAAGTTCTCCGTCTGTTCCTGAAATTATCAGTTTCGCCAAAGTTCGGCAATTTCAGCTTCCTTCTGTCACACTTTTTAAGATTTTCCATGAAATAATTTATAGGAAGTCACACTTTAGAAAGAATTTAGAAGATCTGAATTGCTGGCATGAGATTCTGTTCCCGATCCGCCAGACAAAACAAACAAAAAGAAACAACCTCTCACTAAAGATTTCTATATTCTAAGACTAGAAACCAATCCAATTTGGAAACTATTCATTAATGGCCCAATTTCTAATTCTTAACTAAGACTTAGTGAGGTACTTAACTAATACATAGTTAGACTATTGGTTTCCAGTGGCGGAGATAAGGGCCATAAAGCAGTGCCCATGAGCATCTGAGGGTCCCAGCACCTGTAAAAAAGCATAGAAATCACGAATCAATGTTAAGTTATTACTCTTTTTTGTTTGGATTATTTTCTTTTAAAATTTGATTGATATAATTTCAAGCTGTTTCAAACGGTATTACATTATATAAAAATGATAAAACCAGCAATTATGGCTAATGAACAATCAGACATAATAAATATTTAAAACACGTTGGTGGTCTGTTAATGTTGTCTCTTGTCGTGTCTCTACGTCCTGTTGGTGTGATGAATCATCTGGCACTGAAGTAACACAAAATAAACACAGCACAAATACCACACTGTGCAAATACAATATAGTTTAGTACTCAAAATAGTTTAGTACAAGAGTTCTAAATTGCATTCATTCCAAACTTTAGTAATATATAAGTTAATTACTTGACATTTCATTGTAGTTGTTGCATTTAGAGAAGAGTCAGAAAAAGGGCAGCCGGCGTTTACCCCCTCCCCCTGCAAAAAATCCTTCGCGAAAAACATCCCAGTGGAAAAAAACCTTTGAAAATACCCCCCCCCCCACGTACAATATCCCCCTGAAAAACAAATCCCCCGAAAAAATACCCCAGTGGAAAACCCCCTCGCGGAAAATATACCGAAGAAAACACCTCCCCAGAAAATAACCCACCAGAAAATAACTTCAGAAAATAACCCCCGAGAAAAACTACCCCCAAAGAATACCCCTTGAAAAATCCCCTGGATAATTCCCCCCCCCCCCCTGTGGACATTGAAAAT
Organism: Artemia sinica; assembly: GCA_027921565.1. Classification (NCBI taxonomy): domain Eukaryota; kingdom Metazoa; phylum Arthropoda; class Branchiopoda; order Anostraca; family Artemiidae; genus Artemia; species Artemia sinica. Next base: position 20,522,385 of record CM051269.1, on the reverse strand, counting down.
TGAGCAGCCAAGCTGCCAAAGCGAAAGTACAAAATATATACCTCAAAATGTTTATCAGATGTCCTAAGGGGTACAGAAGGGCCAGATATCAAAAACAGTTTTAGGACAGGGGCTGGTCGGTCTCTCATCACTTTCGACCCATAAAAAAGGACTAAAGACGGGGGGGAGTAATTTCCGGTAGGGGGTAAACGCATAGACCGCAGAAAAAGAGAGACTCTAGGAAAGTTTCTAAAATGGAAAGCTATCCTGAATATTTAAGTGGCGCAAAGAAAACAAACATATAAAAACCGTTAAATAATCTAAAAATAAACGTTCAGAGCTTGACCATTTTAGAGTTATTATTATTTTTTTATAATCAAAATTTGAAGTCGAACAACCTAAACCCAAGATAAGTGCAATTAATAATAAAGAAACATGAATCAGACATGATGTTGGTTTTGATAGTGACAATATAAATTAATCAAAGTTTAAATCATTGAATTTTCAATGTTTGGAAAATTATTTAATGTTTAAGTTTTAAAGATAATAGTTCTTAGGACACGGCCGCAAAAAAAAAACTGTAACACGAACAAAAAGAGCACTGAATAAATAGGCACTAAATGCGTTCGCCAGTCCGAACACATACCTGGTACAGAAAACTCAGATTAGTTTGAACCAACTGAAGTTGTAACTAAACCAAAAAATAAAATTACTTTAGTAGACCCTTCCGATCTAAACTCCAAACGCTTGCAGACACATGAGACATTTTATAAAAACCATGCTATATTGATGAATGAGATGAAAAAATTATCAGCGTAAACAGAAATTATCAGCGTTCGGTTGACCTTTGTCAACCGAAGCGATCTTTCCAGAACAAGTTCGTTTCCAAGCACTCTTTCAGTATAGCAAATTTTTACTTCAAACTGCAGGAGGCCAAATTTTTAGCAGGTTGTGGCTTTGCTACCCTTGTAATTTACATAGAGTTTAGTGTTTACCATGTTGGCTTTTTCTTCAGGTACTAATATCCAAAGCTGTCGTGAAAGGAATCACGCTTCTCCTTTTTTTACTATAAAAAAAAAAGTACATGATGGTGCAGCCATCATGAGCGGGTGATACTTGGGGATGCATAAAAGAATTAAACATACAATCCCAAATACAGAAAAAGTGCACTCTGCTGCGCATAACCTCAACTTTGTGATTCACGATTCATTGTCAAGTATTTATGAAATGAGAAATTTAAATGACAGAGTTTAGAAACTTATGTGCTATTCTGTTAAAGCTTGCTTATATGGCAAGAACTTAACACTGTCGTTGAAGAAGAATGTTTCCCAAAAGTCTAAATTAAAAAAAAAAATTATGTCCAACAAGTTAGCTATAAAGAAACGACAGTCTTTGCTTGCTGAAGAAAACAACTATGTTGTCAGTTTCCTGTCTCATTCCAATCTATTCAAACCCGGCGTCCTTAAACCTTCCTAAGAAGTTCCAATTTCCCTTCCAATTCTTCCCTGCGACCTCGTTCTATCCCATATACCACGTGGCAATATACCACGCTTCATCGGTAAAACTTGCCCAAGCCATCTCAACCTTTTTCTCATTATTGCCGTAGAAAGCAGGACCTAGGGTTGGAAATTAATTTCCAAACCTATTCTTGGATCCTTAACTCTCAAAACCTTCAAACAAACATTCATTTTGCTACATAAATATTTAGGACAATCAAATAATCAGCATTATCTAGATCTAGTCAAGTTTTATTTTCCCACTAGATTCTCTGCTCTTCCATAGGCGTTTGTTCTGTTACTCGGGACAGATTTCATCAAAACAATCCGTGCAGACGAGGGTAGAACGAAACCCTTCTTCATTTCTGCTTCAATTCAAAACCATCACAATATTTTTTACAAAAACCATTCTCCATGCCTGTGCACCCTATCCTTTCTGCCTAAGTAAAGACATTCTATATTATATATTTTCACGTTTCCTACGCCTGGGATATGATTTTCTAAAATTCCTAAAAAGTATAGTTTGAACAGTCTGAATTTGTCAGTTTAAAATATCAATACGAAAGTTTTCTTTAACTTTATAACATTCCAAGTTGCAATTTTAATATAATTTGAATCATTTAAAGTAAGTTGTCTTCAGGAAAAGCAAGGGGTCCCAAGCTAGGGCAGAACAGCGATCAACCCATCTTCTTAAATATTCAAGAAGCCAATAAGCTGGCCCAAACAGCAAGAAGTCCACAGAGCCTCTAGTGTGAATGAAGGCTTTGTGCAATACTAGGCGCATCTAAGTTGGTTACAATGTGGTGATCCACACTCAGCTTGCTCTTCTATCAACAAAAGTCAAAATCTAGCACAAGCAATCTCAAGCCCATATTCTTGCCTATAAATACTACACATTTATGGGAAGGCAGACCGTGATAGATATTTTATTAAGAAAGAAGTTTTAAGTAAAATAATACATCAATATAAAGTTTACTCGGACTAATTTTCTCATCAATCGGATTCCATAGCAAGTGCTGTGTTGTTTACTAGGCCTTAATTTATTCAAGAATGCCACTCCACAAGGTTTACCTGCAGCACCATTTGCAGTTATGGTTCAGGTTAGGCAAACTCATGAAAGTTCCATCTTGATGCCACTATGAGGCCATGTAAGCACATGTAAGCAGGAGTTGTCTTTCGAGGATAGGGAAGAAGGAAATAGCTTATACCAAGATGGGAACCAGACCATCTCACAAAACCGGAAAAGCTCCAGTCTTTTATACCACTGATGAGGAAAAAACAGGTCGTAGAGATCACTATAAGTAGTAATCAACGATCTACTAAGGAGTAATGTTGTGCTAATAATATAAGCACACCTGAAGTTCTTAGAATTACATCTCTGTTTTCAATACATCATAGCTCTTTCCTTTTTTTTTAAATTCCTTTTCTTTGAAAATTTCTTTGAAAACTTCTTTTGTGGAATTTTCTTTCATTAATGAAAATAAATCTAAGTCGAAATTCAAAATCAGCAAGAATTATTGCTTCGCAGTACGCAGTATATATCTGCAATATTTTTACAAATAAACTAACTAATAATATTTCCCTAAATTTGTTGAGTTTTGAAAATCTAGGGCTTTACTGAAAGCATAAAATCGACGCAACAAAACATGATTAGAAGCAGAAAATGAGTGTCCTGCTGAAAATAAAAGAATAATTATTAAGGCCCTAAATAGTCTTTCCCCGGCCATCAAATAAACAAGTTTTAGTAAATAATTTTCATTATCTCAAAATTTTAAGTAAGATCATTTTTTAGTAAGGCTCTAGTTTTTTAAAATCTGACAAATGTAGGCATTACGAGTCTCATTATTTGTACCAATATTACATATATATGTTACATTGACTGCAAAGTTATAATTTTTGTTCTTTTTAAATCTCATTTTAACTCTCTACTTTCATCAGTAAACCTGTGTTTTTTTTATAATTCTGGTAATATTGATTGACATGTTTTCTTTTTTTTTGGTCTGCCGGTTCGCAATAATTCGTGTGGTCGCTTGGCAGTAATACCTTACAAAAGATAAATCAAAGAAACAGGACACTGGTTATCTTGAATGATTTGATGGGTAAAAAAAAAACTTCAGTCAACCTCTCCTCTGAGTGAGCTAGGAGGTTTCAGGGTTCCTTTTTTTGTAGGTAGCAGGGAGGGGGGGTGGGTCATGCCTAATTTATGATATTAAGAGCATTTCGGTTTGATTTTAGAGAGCTAGGAAAAACAAAAAATTAGATTGTTGCCATAATTTTTGGATATTTGAATAAAGAGGTCCTTCGGGTTAACTGAAAAAAATAAAAGTTTTTATTATAATAGGAGTCCTTGAATAAACTACAATGAAAATCTAGAAAAAAATTACATCTATATCATCCTATGTAATGTCAAAAATAAAGAGTGCAAAATTAGAAAAAAAAACTAAAAGAAGGAGAAAAATAACTTTAGAAAAGAAAAACAAAATATAAGTTTGTGTCTACTCTCTAAATTTCAAGAATTTCAAAAGGAATTGTTTTTAAGTCTATATAGACTGTAAAATGTCAATGATTTTGTTAGCGCATTATATTGGACTATAATTTTGACGAATGCTTATTACGGGTTTCCGCTATTAAAATGTGAGAAGAGAGCAATAAGAAGAATTACTAGAACGGGCTAAAGAACCCTCACCGTGCATTTGGGTGCGAATGGAGTCATTCAGTAACCTCTCCTCCCTTGAAAAATACCCATTTCCAGAAATCAGTACTTTCTTCAAAAATTCTCCAAAGATCAGGTTGTAAGCAAAGATCCGGCTGGGGTCTACTAAGACTGTAAAGCAAAGTTTCTGGACTGCAAAAATTTTATATGATGACAGAAATCTTAATGCTTTTGCAAAGCATCTATTCAAAGCTTCCCTCTTTACACCCTCCTAGGAAGTTCCTATTTCCCTTAAATCTTTTCTTGTGACATTCTCCCACCCCAACTAACCCCCGTCTCATATAAAAGATGGACCCGATTAAAGTAATAAAAAAGAGTTCCATGTTAGAATATAGAAAACACTCATTTATTTCAGAGCAAACCCAGACCTCCTATATAAAGTGCTTAAAGGTTTTCTACCCTATGTTGTTACTTCTTATCACTGGTATATAAATATAAGACAGTATGTCATTCCCTATCTCATCCATTATAAAAACCCAGACCGACCGAGATGCAAGTGCTCCGAAGAATATTTATCCAACTATAAACGTAAGCGACATTCGATTTTTTCACGGGTAGAAGAGTCAGATTTCTCTTGAACGCGAAACTTGGCTTCAACGTTGTAACACTAGATTTTAAAGAATCTAATCTTAGATTATTTTTTTCCAATACATAAAATCGGCAAATATTAGTGCAATGTTATTATTAGATGTTTATAGGAATTACAGGTAGGTTGCAAAGCCTCGAGTTGGTTTCAAACGCATTTTGGGAAAGTTTCTGCCAAAATACTCGTTCTAGGGTAATTGGACCGCTGATGGCAGATCAAAAGAGAGCACCATTACTCAGTGACTGGCAAATTTATACTGACCCGCTAATGACAGAGTAAATGGGAGGAGCTCTTTGTATGCGCCGAGGATGTAGTGCCAAAAATCAATAAGTTTTGATGTTACTGTATGTTATTTATATACAGAGGTTCTTATCAAGGGTTTTAGTTCTGAGTTTGATGTTAGTCTGTTATAGCACCGACCGCTCAAGAAGTGAATTTAGGTTAATCCTGATGAAATATACCTAAGTACGATAAAAATATAATACTTTAGAAACAAATTTGGACTTTATATTTGTACATTAGGAGGGGGTTAGAGTATAGCGGGTCTGCATGCAAAATATGTTAGGTACAATTATTCTGCATATTATAAAGTAAGAAATGTTTTCTAACTTCACACTGTCTAAATACTTTACCTCCACCCCCCTAATGTGCAAATATGTAGCCCAAATTTTATAATTCCAATCTATTCTCTCGCTTGTTTTTGTCTTGTCTCACGCTAAGCTGAAAGAAACTAACGAAAGAAACCGGTTCTACAATGCGTCAATGGATGAATAACTTGAGTGGTCGGCGCGATAACAGACTAGTACCCTTAATTTTAGTTGTACACCTACAGGTATATATGGGTTCTCAGTTGATTTGTTTGACTTTATTGTTCACATTAACCCTCTCTCATCGCTACTAGCTGTAAAGAATTTTCATTGATGGGATTTATCACAAAAAAAATTGTAAGTGAGTAATGATTAGATATGTCATCGCCCGTGATTAAGCGGTCATTTTTAAAGAATTGGAACAAAATTCGAAATTTAACTTAAAGAGCAAGGCGAACCCCCTAATATAAGTATTAAAAATATATGAATATAGAAGTTCGTTACGTAAGTTAATTCGTAATTTACGTATATTTATTACTAATAAAAACGTTCGTAAATAAAATTAAACAAGTTTCGAGAAAACCATTTAACCAAATAAAAGTAAAATTAATATGCAAATTTTGTTTTAGTTATTCATGTACGGTGAGCCAAAATCAAAACCTGCATTAATTCAAAAACGTTCAAAAATTAGATGTAAAAAAACGATTTTTTTTTAACTGAAAGTAAGGAACGGCGTTAAAACTTAAAACGAACAGAAATTATTCCGTATATGAAAGGGGCTGTCCCCTTCTCAACGCCTCGCTCTTTACGCTAAAGTTTGACTTTCTCACAAGTCTATTTTTGAAACAATAATAAACTTTAGCGTAAAGAGCGAGGCGTTGAGGAGGGGACAGCCCCTTTTATATAAGGAACAATTTCTGTTCGTTTTAAGTTTTAACGTCGTTTCTTATTTTCAGTTAAAAAAACTTGTTTTTTTTTATTTAATAATCTACCAAGCGTGAAACTACCACAAATCAGCATTGATAAATAAATGAAACCCAAAACGAACAGAAATTACAATAAATGACCGAGTCAAACTCAAAACGAGCAGAAATTAATATAAATTGGGCTCAAAACCCCTATGCCTTCCCAAGGCCATAACATAGTTTGCACTTTACTGAAAAAAAAATACAAATGATTGTGTATTATCAGTTTAATATACATATACTGATATTTAGTAATCAAAATGTTAATATTATTTGTTTTATTAAAGTTATAAAAGTAAAAACATTTATATTTTTTTCACTAAAGTGCAAATTATGTTCTGGCCTTGGGAAGGCATAGGGGGTTTTGAGCCCAATTTATATTAATTTCTGCTCGTTTTGAGTTTGAGTCGGTTATTTATTGTAATTTCTGTTCGTTTTGGGTTTCATTTATTTATCGATGCTGATTTGAGGTAGTTTCACGCTTGGTAGATTATTTGGTTTTATTTTTGTTCATTTTTTGTTTAATGGAGTTCTTTACTTTTCTTTGAAAAACTTATTTTGTGTGAAAAGCTTTTTTAATTAATCTCTTGAAATAACCGAACTGAACGCTTTCTAACTGGGGAGAATTCTCATGTCCCCAAATACTCTTCTCCGTAATGGAGAATCAGTATTATCTTAGATAAAAAAAAATCTCCTGTGCAAAGACAAATTCTTTATTCCACTATTTTTTTTCCAGAAAAGGGAAAATGACGCAGCTCTTCTTTCATTAAACACTTTCTTAACACTTTTATTAAACACCTCTATATGCAATATAACAAGAACAACTGTGGTTATTAAGTTTAAACTTTCAGAGCATGCATCGGGAGATGTTAAAAAGTGGCCGGAGGGCAACCAGTCCCCCTCCCATTCCCTTTTTATCTGCCCTCTTTCCGAAGATATCTTATAAAAATTTTGGAATAGCCATCTTGTTAAGAAAAAGTCAATAAAATTGAATAACAATGCCTACAGGGTTGACTTAACCTCATAGTCCCTGAGACAAGCGTTGTAAATTGTTTAAGTTACCCATTGTCTACATAAAAGTTCGGTTATTGGGGAAAGGTGGTATATTTGATCCGGGGTTTCCAAAAAGGCTAAGAAAATTAAGGTCAATTTTAAAAAAATGTTGAGGGGAAGTCAAAGGAAATCAGAGCACACTGTGTCCAAGGGGTTTTCCAAGGGACACAACAGCAATATCTAAGGAACGGCTAAGAGCCTTAATTTGAAACTTCAAAGGTACGTTGGGAGATATATTGAAATAGGAACGAAGGGCAACGACAAGAGCACATATACACATTGGAAGGGCAACAAGGCAACATTCTCCTTGCCGCTTCTCCTTCTTGTTGCCCCTTTAGATTCTCTCCTTAACAGTGATACAGCGTCTAATAGCCAATCCTCTGGGGATATCGTGCCCCTGGAGCCCCCATAGCAAGGGATGTTAATTATGTAATTTGTCCATTCTGTACATACAGAATTTATCATTAAGACAGAGGGGAATGTCTGATCCTGGATTTGTCCAAAGGCTAAGGGCTGTGAGGAAAAATTTCGGGAAAGGTTGAGGGGTATGTTGAGCTAAATCAAAAGAGACTGCATGTTTCAAAATTATTAAAGAAGACCTATCTGCAATGTCTTTAAGGGTATTAGCTGGTGAGACTAATAGCTTGAAACTTTCAGGACCACTACTACTACTGCTACTACTGCGACTTGCAAATGAGACTGGTTATGACTGCAACTGTCACTACTTCCAACTGCGACAACTTGCATCTGTAACTGCGACTGCTATCAACTGCTACAACATCTATTTGTGACCACTATCAGGGAATGTTAAGGGTGATGTTAAAATCTGAAACTTTAATGTTGAAAAAATTATTAATTTGATGTTTTGATTCTTAGATGAAACTTTGATGTTGAAAAAAAATTAATGCTGAAATTGGGAATCTTGAAAAACATGAAACTTTGGATATCAAAACTGATAAAAATTAATTAAGAAAAATTTCCGAAAAAGACGATTTTCAAATAATAGTATATAGCTATTCTAAACTTAAGACCAGCCGAAATATTCCTATAATAATTCTAGTTCAAAAAGACCAGAAATTGCTATTAAGGAATAAACGAAACACAAAACGAACAAAAATTAAATAAACGATCATAGCAAAAAAACATACAGCAAGTATCAATATAAATGAATAAAGAAATCTTAAAACGAGTCAAACTTAAATTAAATATTCAAATTAAACTTAACACCAACAAAAATCACTACATATAAGACTGTCGCGACTACCCCCTTCCCTAACTGAAAAAGTCGAAAGCCTACTGCCTCATTTGCGCTTAACTTAAAACGGATGAAATGACAAATATTTTCTTTTGTACTGAAAACATGAAAATAAAATAAAATTACAATGGAGTAAAATTTTGAACTAATGAGCTTTCTGCATTAAATATCACTATATATCAAATATTCAGTTTAATTATATTACTTCTTTCTAGACTGTTCAAGACACTAGTTTTCAATGAAACACAAATGATGCAGTAGGCTTTAAGACTTCTACAGTTAAAATTAAAGGGTTTAAGGTTTTACATTTGTAAGATTTTTGGTTTTTCATTTTGTGGTAAGGATCTAGGTAGAAGATTAGAAAAAGGAGTTTTTAATTTTGTTATAAAATAAAGGAAAGATGGAATATACATTTATGGATTAAGATTAGATTTTAAGTTAAATATTTCGAACTTTTAAGGAAGTGTTTGATTTTAGAGTTTGATTAGAATTTTTAGATTATAATAGTTAGCTTCAGGATTTGTTCAGTATTTTTAAGTTTATATATTAGGTAAGATTTAAATTTAATTGAATAATTAGAATGTATGGGGTATATGATCGAATATAGTTTTATGGAATATAGAAATAATATAGGATTTTGTATGATGTAAAAAAAAAAAAAAAAATAATAGAGTTTAGATTTGAAGTATTCGATACTTAGATTGTAGGGTTTAGATTTGACGTCTTAGATTTGAAGAGTTGGGTTTGAATTAGTGGAGTTTATTTTATAAAAAAAAAAGATTGAGTAAATTTTTAGGGAATGTAGAAATAGTACAGGATTTTAGGAATTTTTAGATTATAGATTTTAGATTTGGTCATTTTTTAATAATTGTTTGGAATTTATTTTAAACTAGTGGAATTTATTTTATTTGTTCAGGGGGATACGATTCACCTCGATTGCGAAACATTTGACTTTTGGGAATTTTTTTGAGGATTGTTGTTGCTACGTAACAACGCAAGGCCCAGCGAGAGTAGAGTGTGTTGAAATGTAATGTATTAAAAAAAATTGTGTTATATTTTTAATTTTTTTTATTTATGTAAATATAGTGATAAGTATTTTAAAGTGTTATAAGAAAAGTGAATGTATTTTAAAGTACAAAAATGTATATGCATTGTAAATTTGTATTTTAATGTTATATGTTATAGGCCTAATGAATGGGAGCAGCCCCTTGCCGCCGTGGGTAGCTAGAATGAGAATTTTGAAATTGTTGTATGGTAAATTAATGAATGGAGAATAGTACGAATGAAAAAAAAATTTGGGGAAAAAATATAGATAGAATGTACTAGGAGATAAAAAATTATGTATGTGAGGAATTATAAAAGAGGAAAGCTATGGAACGTCGAGAAATAGGTAAGATAGATAGGTAGTAAAGTGAAGGAATAATAGAGAAATAGGGACAAATCAGATTAAAAATAAGCAAGTAGTCTTAGATAAAAAAAAAAGAAGAAAGAAAGGATTGATTTTTTTTTTCTTTCAGGAGTACGAAATGGAAACAATAACCGGTTTGATTCTATCCATTCCGTGAAGTATCACCAACATATTATTAAGAAAACGAAAAAGAAGAGGAAATGCAGAAAGGAAGGCCGCTGGATAAAAAAAAAAAGAAAAGAAGAAGAATTTAAAATATGTATTAGAAAATGATTTTGCATTTTTTCAATATTATAGTCTTTTTTTGAAAAAAAAAAATAGAGTTGTGAGAAAGAAAAAAAAAGACTTCTACAGTTAGGGAATGGGACAGTTGCTAAACTCTTGTTTGTAGTGATGTTTGTTCCTTTTAAGTTTGGTCTGAATATTCCATTTAGGTTTGGCTCGTTTTAAAATTTATTTTATTTATTTATTTGATTATCTACTTGTTAAGGTTTTCTTTTCCTTTAGGATTGCATTTACTCATTCATAGGAGAATCTTCGCGTTTTAAATCGGACTAGCTTAAGAATTTCTGCTTATTTTAAGTCGTAATTTTGCTTTTAATATCCTTTTTAAAGACTTTTATTCACAAGAAATTTTATAAATTAATGTTGAGAAAAGTCTAACAGATCAATTGATATTCTTAAAAAGCCAATTTTCATATAGAAATCTCTATTCCGTTCCTAAGGAAAATAATTATCCCAACAACCGCTTATGGCACATGTTAATCTCAGGAGATGTGGTAATCATACTGAAGTGAACGGAAAGATGGCTTTATGGTCTCTTCAGAGAAAATTAGAAAAAATAGTTTTAAGTATGCTTTATTAAAGTGTCTGGGCCCAAAATTGTACAAATCTCTAGTACAAAATGTTTCCAGGCACATGATTCAGAGTTTACTATGGTGGAAGGGAATGAGAATTAGATGGGGAGGGGAAATAAACTGGAAAAATTTTCTACTTAACTAATACAAAATCTAAGACATCAAGAACCCTTTTTAAACTGTGGATATTTACTTGGGGGGAGGGGGCAATGACACATCTAATCATTACTCACTTACAATTTTGTTTGTGATAAATTGCATCAATGAAAATTCTTTACAGCTAGTAGCGATGAGAGAGGGTTAATGCGAACAATAAAGTCAAACAAATCAACTGAAAACCCATATATACCTGTAGGTATACAACTAAAACTAAGGGTACTAGTCTGTTATCCCGCCAACCACTCAAGCTATTCATCCATTGACGCATTGTAGAACCGGTTTCTTTCGTTTGTTTCTTTCAGCTTAGCGTGAGACAAGAAAAAAACAAGCGAGAGAATAGATTGGAATTATAAAATTTGGGCTACATGTTTGCACATTAGGGGGATGGGGGTAAAGTATTTAGACAGTGTGAAGTTAGAAAACATTTCTTACTTCATAATATGCAGAATAATTGTACCTAACACATTTTGCATGCAGACCCGCTATACTCTAGCCCCCTCCTAATGTACAAATATATAGTCTAAATTTGTTTCTAAAGTATTATATTTTTATCGTACTTAGGTATATTTCATCAGGATTAACCTAAATTCACTTCTTGAGCGGTCGGTGCTATAACAGACTAACATCAAACTCAGAACTAAAACCCTTGGTAAGAACCTCTGTATATAAATAACATACAGTAACATCAAAACTTATTGATTTTTGGCACTACATCCTCGGCGCATACAAAGAGCTCCTCCCATTTACTCTGTCATTAGCGGGTCAGTATAAATTTGCCAGTCACTGAGTAATGGTGCTCTCATTTGATCTGCCATCAGCGGTCCAATTACCCTAGAACGAGTATTTTGGCAGAAACTTTCCCAAAAAGCCTTTGAAACCAACTCGAGACTTTGCAACCTACCTGTAATTCTCATAAACATCTAATAATAACATTGCACTACTAACTGCCGATTTTATATATGTATTGGAAAAAATTAATCTAAAATTAGATTCTTTAAAATCTAGTGCTACAACGTTGAAGCCAAGTTTCGCTTTCAAGAGAGATCTGACTTGTCTACCCGTGAAAAAATCGAATGTCGCTTACGTTTATAGTTGGTTAAATGTTCTTCGGAGCACTTGCATCTCGGTCCTGGTTTTTATAATGGATGAGATAGGGAATGACATAGATAGGGTAGAAAACCTTTAACCACTTTATATAGGAGTTCTGGATTTGCTCTGAAATAAATGAGTGTTTTCTATATTCTAACATGGAACTCTTTTTTATTACTTTAATCGGGTCCACCTTTTATATGAGACGGGGGTTAGTTGGGGTGGGAGAATGTCACAAGAAAAGATTTAAGGGAAATAGGAACTTCCTAGGAGGGTGTAAAGAGGGAAGCTTTGAATAGATTGGGACGGACGATGAGCTTGCGTAGCTGTGTTGCTCTCAGGCGGCTTAGTGCTGCAGTGAGTTGTTAAGAGTAGTAGTAGTAATAGGACTAAGTAGTAAGTAGCTTAGGACTAAGTAGTAAACTTAGTCCTAAGCTCACCTACTTGTTGCTTTGCAAAAGCATTAAGATTTCTGTCATCATATAAAGTTTTTGCAGTCCAGAAACTTTGCTTTACAGTCTTAGTAGACCCCAGCCGGATCTTTGCTTACAACCTGATCTTTGGAGAATTTTTGAAGAAAGTACTGATTTCTGGAAAAGGGTATTTTTCAAGGGAGGAGAGGTGTACTGAATGACTCCATTCGCACCCAAATGCACGGTGAGAGTTCTTTAGCCCGTTCTAGTAATTCTTCTTATAGCGGAAACCCGTAATAAGCATTCGTCAAAATTATAGTCCAATATAATTCGCTAACAAAATCATTGACATTTTACAGTCTATATAGACTTAAAAACAATTCCTTTTGAAATTCTTGAAATTTAGAGAGTAGACACAAACTTATATTTTGTTTTTCTTTTCTAAAGTTATTTTTCTCCTTCTTTTTTTTGTTTAATTTTGCACTCTTTATTTTTGACATTACATAGGATGATATAGATGTAATTTTTTTCTAGATTTTCTTTGTAGTTTATTCAGGGACTCCTATTATAATAAAAACTTTTATTTTTTTCAGTTAACCCGAAGGACCTCTTTATAAAAATATCCAAAAATTATGGCAACAATCTAATTTTTTGTTTTCCCTAGCTCTCTAAAATCAAACCGAAATGCTCTTAATATCATAAATTAGGCATAAACCCCCCCCCCCTCCCTGCTACCTACAAAAAAGGGACCCTGAAACCTCCTAGCTCACTCAGAGGAGAGATTGACTGAAGTTTTTTTTACCCATCAAATCATTCAGGATAACCAGTGTCCTGTTTCTTTGATTTATCTTTTGTAAGGTATTACTGCCAAGCGACCACACGAATTATTGCGAACCGGCAGACAAAAAAAAAAAGAAAACATGTCAATCAATATTACCAGAATTATAAAAAAAACAAAGGTTTACTGATGAAAGTAGAGAGTTAACATGATATTTAAAATGAACAAAAATTATTACTTTGCAGTCAATGTAACATATATATGTAATATTGGTACAAATAATGTGACTCGTAATGCCTACATTTGTCAGATTTTAAAAAACTAGAGCCTTACTAAAAAATGATCTTACTTAAAATTTTGAGATAATGAAAATTATTTACTAAAACTTGTTTATTTGATGGCCGGGGAAAGACTATTTAGGGCCTTATTAATTATTCTTTTATTTTCAGCAGGACACTTATTTTCTGCTCCTAATCGTGTTTTGTTGCGTCGATTTTATGCTTTCAGTAAAGCCCTAGATTTTCAAAAATCTACAAATTCAGGGAAATATTATTAGTTAGTTTATTTGTAAAAATATTGAAGATATATGCTGCGTACTGCGAAGCCATAATTCTTGCTGATTTTGAATTTCGACTTAGATTTATTTTCATTAATGAAAGAAAATTCCACAAAAGAAGTTTTCAAAGAAATTTTCAAAGAAAAGGAATTTAAAAAAAGGAAAGAGCTATGATGTATTGAAAACAGAGATGTAATTCTAAGAACTTCAGGTGTGCTTATATTATTAGCACAACATTACTCCTTAGTAGATCGTTGATTACTACTTAAAGTGATCTCTACAACCCGTTTTTTCCTCATCAGTGGGTATAAAAGACTGGAGCTTTTCCGGTGTT
>CM051269.1:20495657-20503157 GCA_027921565.1 Artemia sinica | reverse complement strand
GTAAAATCGAAGGTTGTGTTGGCGTGAACAGTATGTTAAAATTCCTTTGTTAATAAAAACTTTTGCAGTAAATATCGTCATATATCGGTATTAATTAAAAAACTGTTTCCAAAAAATAAGTTTTTCAAAGAAAAGTAAAGAACTCCATTAAAAAAAAATGAGCAAAAATAAAATCAAATAATCTATCAAGCGTGAAACTACCATAAATCAGCATCGATAAATAAATGAAACCCAAAACGAACAGAAATTACAATAATTAACCGAGTCAAACTCAAAACGAGCAAAAATTAACATAAGTTGGGGGCAAAACCCATATACCTTCCCAAGGCCAGAACAAAATTTGCACTTTACTAAAAAAATATAAATATTTTTACTTTTATAACTTTAATAAATCAAATAATATTAACATTTTGATCACTAAATATTAGTATATGTATATTAAACTGACAATACACATTCATTTGTATTTTTTCAGTAAAGTGCAATTTTGGTTCTGGCCTTGGGAAGGCATAGGGGACTGTGCGGGGATTATCCTGCTCAAAGGTATAATTTCCTAAACTTTGAACTGCGTGGAACAAAATGGCTGTCTCAAAATCATTATTGGATGTGTTTGGGGAAATGGTGGGCACGGAAGGGGTGTTAATTGCTTTCCAATCATTTTCGACTATTAAAAAGGGCACTAGAAATTTCAATTTCCAATCGAATGAGCCCTTTTTGAAGTCTCTACGACAACACGTTATATAAAAACCTTATAATGCTCCCTGGGCCTAATTTACAACCCTTGCCCTGAGGGCTGTGGAAGGGTTCCCATCCTCAAAGACCTAATTTCCAGTACTTAAAACTACGTTGAACAAAATGGCTATCTCAAAGTTTTGATTAGACGTCTTTTGGGAAAAGGTGGGCGTCAGAGGCGGGTTAGTTGCCCTCTAATTACTTTCGACTATTAAAAAGGGCACTAGCCCTTTGAATTTCCAATCGAATGAGCCTTTTTTAAAGTTTCTACGACAGCGCCTTCGATAAAATCTTATATGCCCCCAGGGCATAACTTACAGCCCTTGCCCTAAGATCTGTGGGGGACTGTCTTCAAAAACATAATTTCTATCTGGAAATCAACTACGCTGAACAAAACGGCTATCTCTAAATTTTGATTGGATGTGTTTTGGGTAATGGTGGGCGTGGAGGGGGTGTTAGTCACCTTCCAATCACTTTTAACTATTAAAAATGGCACAAGCCACTCCAATTTCCAATTGAATGAGCGCTTTTCGAAGTATCTACGACAACTTCTTCGATACGAAGTGCCCTGCTCTAAAGGAAAAAATTAATAAATAATACATTGTGCCAACATCGTTCTTGTATGCCCCCAGGGCATAACTTAAAACCCTTGCCCTGAGGGTTGTGGGGGAGCGTCCTCCTCTTTACTTAGTCCCCGTTTCTTGTCTCGTTCTCAAGTGTCCCCGTTCTTTACTTACGGTGGGCGTGAGAGGGGCGGTAGTCACTATCCAATCCCTTTCAACTATTGAAAAAGGCACTAGCCCTTTCAATTTCCAATTGAATGATCCCTTTTGAAGTTTCTGCGACAACGCTTTCAATAGAAACTTTATATGCCCCAGGGCATAACTTACAACCCTTGCACTGAGGGCTCTGAGGGGGTTATCATCCTAAAAGACCTAATTTCCAGAACTTTCAACTACGTTGAACAAAATGGATATCTCAAAATTTTAATTCGATGTGTTTGGGAAAATGGTGGGCGTGAGAGGGGCGTTAGTCGCTATCCAATCACTTTCAACTATTAAAAAAGGCACTAGCCCTTTCAATTTCCAATTGAATGAGCCCTTTTGAAGTTTCTACGACAACGCTTTTATACTATATATGCCCCCAGGGCATAACTTACAACCCTTGCCCTGAAGGCTGTGGGGGAGGGGTTGCCATCCTTAAAGACCTAATTTCCAAAACTTACAACTACGTTGAATAAAATGGCTATCTAAAATTTTGATTGGATTTGTTTGGGGAAAAGGTGGGCATCAGAGGGGGATTATTTGCCCTCAAATCACTTTCGACTATTAAAAAGGGTACTAGCCCTTTGAATTTCAAATCGAATGAACCCTTTTTCAAGTTTTTACGACAAAGATTTCAATAAAAACCTTATATGCCCCCAAGGCATAACTTATAATCCTTACCCTGAGGACTGTGGGGGAGTCCTCCTCAAAAACATATTTTCTATCTGGAAACCAACTACGCTGAACAAAAAGGCTATCTCAAAATTTTGATTGGATGTGTTTTGGGAAATGATGGGCATGGGGGGGGGGGCTAGTTGCTCTCCAACCACTTTCGACTATTAAAAAGGGCACTAGCCCTTTGAATTTCCAACCGAATGAGCCTTTTTGAAGTTTCTACGACAACGCCTTCTATAAAAACCTTATATGCCCCCAGGGCATAACTTAAAACCCTTGCCCTGAGGGTTTTGGGGGAGTGTCCTCCTCAAAAACATATTTTCTATCTGGAAATCAACTACGCTGAACAAAATGGCTATCTCAAAATTTTGATTGGATGTGTTTGGGAGAATGATGGGTGTTGGAGGGGGCTAGTTGTCCTCCAATCACTTTCGACTATTAAAAGGGTACTAGCCCTTCAAATTTCCAATCGAATGAGCCTGTTTTGAAGTTTCTACGACGACACTTTCTATAAAAACCTTATATGCCCCAAGAGCATAACTTAAAACCCTTGCTCTGAGGGTTTTGGGGGAGTGTCCTCCTCAAAAACATATTTTCTATCTGGAAATCAGCTACGCTGAACAAAATAGATATCTCATAATTTTGATTGGATGTGTTTGGGGGAATGATGGGCGTGGGGGGGGGCTAGTTGCCCTCCAATCACTTTCGACTATTAAAAAGGGCACTAGAACTCTCAATTTCCAATCGAATGAGCCGCTTTTGAAGTTTCTGCGACGACCCTTCCATATGAAGTGCCCTGCTCTAAAGGAAAAAAAGTAAATAGTACATTGTGCCGACATCGTTCTTATATGCCCTCGGGGCATATCTTAAAACCCTTGCCCGGAGGGTTGTGGGAGACTGTCCACAATCCTCAGAAATAATTTGATTGACGTCTTAAAATACATGAAATTAATGTACACTTTTCACCAAGGAACTATAAGAAAAGAATTATGGAATCAAGCTGTTGAAGAATAGAAAATGATAGAGTAAGAGTCTTTTAATCATTTTTAAGTCTTTTGCCACATCTGTCCAAAATAGACCCCGTAGGAAAGCAGGAATGTTGCTATTGACTTTGCCAATTGAGCTCCTCTTTGAAACTTGGGCTCTAGATCTGGGGAATAGGATAAAATTTGGACAGACGTTTAAAAGCTTATGAAGAGTATTTACGACAGAGTGAAGGAAAGACATCCTGATACTTGGGAGACCGTCAGCATCGAAAGAACCAAAAAATGTTCTGTTCATGACGTCTCACAAGCTACCGCTTGTAAGTTTGGACGAGTATCATCAAAATTTCCTCTGAACGAACGATTCCTCTGGAAAATATCTAACAAATTTTCCTCCGTCTTCCAAAGCACCCACGTTTCAGAACTGCCCTTGACCACTGCCATCATTGCAGTTTCCATTTTTCTAATCTAAATTCACGGGCTTATTTTCTTATTCGTCCAAAATTTTGTCCACTAAGAAAAATAACCTGGGCTTTGGCTATTCTACTTTTAACATCATAATTTGCTTCAAACTTCTGTACTAATAATACTACCGTGGTAAGTATAAAGGGAGATCTGGGCTTAAGACCTAAGTAATACAAAAAGGTCTCTGGCGACGATATTCACAATAGAATGGCACGCTTCCGTCGTAACCAAATAGAACAAATAGAACATAAACATACCATACAAAGACGTTCATTCCAGCAAGATGCTTTAAGATTCTGTAAGCTTACAACATGTCCATCCCATCTACCGTTTAAGCTAACTAATCTAGTAAGGCAGCTGTCAAGCCAAAATAAATCCAAATATCACCTTTAAAAAAGCACCTGAAATCTCCCTCATAAGAATTTTGCTTATGATACGATATTTTTCCTCGACCATGCGCATTTAATACATACACAAAGAACTTTGAATATGATGAAACAAATCATGATTGGACTTTTTCATAACTTTTTTTTTACCGTATAAGAAGCTCATACGGAGGCCGCTTAAAGAGTTTTCTTACCCCCCCCCCCTCCCTACCCACCCACAACAGTACAAAACCCTTTCTTATATTTTCAGTAATGTGAATATCGAGATGGCGCTAATGATTTTCCATCCGAATTGCACCCTTTTCCCGTTCGCAGCCTACGAGTCTTTTTTTATTTGATTAATATAATGTTTCGTTTCAAATTTAATTTTATCTTTGTTTCTTGTCCATTTTTTTCTAAAATGGTAATGAATACTAAAACATCCAATATGGCCAATATGTGCGAAAGATCTGTGAACACCCCTGCTAACATATAATTGCCTTTTTTTCTAAATTCGGCCCCCTGTAAGATTTGCTTCATTTTTTTTTAAACAGGTAAATTGTGATTTTTTATTTATTTTTTTTCCAATTGAATGGACCAAACGTGTCGGGAAAGGAATAGAGCAAGCTAGAAGACAGTAGGGAATGTCGGACGGGACTCAAGGTGGTGGATTGAAATAAGAAGGAACTATGCAAATTTTCATAACCTAAGCACAAATAGAAAGAACTAAAAACAAATCAGAAAGAACTGAAGCTAGTCGGATCGCAATAAAGAAAGTTGAATGGACCGAAGGAGGCTAAAGGAGAGAAGGAACATCGCAAAAGGACTTTGAAAGTCGGAATAGCCTTAGAGAAGTTGGAGGACCACCAAAAAAATTGAAAAAGGAAAAGACCAGAGGATATATAAGAAGGCTAAAGAAGACCAAGAACGTCAGAAAAGAAATAAAGCTGGAATAGCGTAACAGCCCCTGGAGGAGACCAAGAGCGTCAGAGAGAAATACCAACAACTTGCACAGTAAAGAAAATTGGAAGTCAGTAAAGTAATTTTGATGCCACTAAAAGAGGCTGGAGGAGACTAAAAAGTCGAAAAAGGGACTATGAGAGTTGAAATAGCTCAAACAAAAATAGAAGGAACTAAAAAAAGACACCAAAGAAGAGACAAAGAACAGCGGAAAGGACTATGAAAGTCAGTAAAGCCCATTTTCCTCCGTTCTCCTTTAATCTCAACTAACTTACTTTCATGGCTTCTGACTTCCCTTACTGGCCTCTGAATGGCTCAATTTCTATCGGAATTTTTATTTCCAGATAGAAAATAATTCTTTTTTTTGTCTTATATTTCCTTGTAAATTATATATTAGAATCTCAAGTCCTAACTCCAAGTTTCATAGTCACATTTCGACATTTTAGGTCTCCTCCAGCTTCCTTTAGTCCCAATCAACTTACTTCACTGTTTTTAATTTCATTTGCTGTCTTCAAGATGTTGTTACTTTTTTCTGACATTCTTAGTCTCCTCCAGCTTTTTTAGGCTATTCCAACTTTCATAATTCTTTTCCGTTGGTCTTTCTTTACTTTCTTCTTAATTACTTTAGGTATGTCTGTCGTTTTTTTTACAGCTTTTAATAGCCTATTCCAACTTTCATAGTCTTTTTCCAATGTCCATGGTCTCTTCTACTTTCCTTTAGTCTCACCCAGCTTCCTTTGCCGTCTTCTGACTCCTTTTACAGCCTTACGACTTGGTCTAGTCCTTTTGCAGCTTTTTGGTCTTGTTTTACTTCTCTTAGGCTATTGCCTTCTTTCTATCCTCCAATCTCCTCTAGTCCCATTCAACTTCCTTTAATGTAATCCGACTTGCTCTAGGCCTCTCCTACCTTTTTTAGTTTCTTCCATTTTTTGATTAGGCTACTCTAAATTCCACAGTCTTTTCCAGATTTCTTAGTCTGATTCTACTCCTAAGTTCATATCTGACTTTCTGCAATGCCGTCTGACTTCCTTTAGTGTCTTCTGACTTTCCCAGTCCTTTTTTGACTTCCTTGGTCACCACCAGCTCTTTTAGGCCATTCCGACTTTTTTTATCGGACAGCTTCTCATGTTTTCAATAATTTTCAGTTTTTTTTCGAGGAAATTCACGTATTTTCAAATATTTGTCCAAATGTTTTCAAAGCATTTTTTCTAGATTTTTACTTTTTCAATTTTTTGTCCCGATTTTTTCAAAGACTGTCATTTTTTTTCTCGGGGTGTTTTGCTTTTTTTTCAGTTTTGTCCTAAAGCTTTGAATTGCACAGTTTTTACAGGGGAAATTTTACCATTTTCAATTTTCGTCAAGTGAAAACACATATTTAAATCTATTGTCCAGGTTCTTCCTTCAGTTTTAAGTTTGTTCACCTGATATTGTTTTCTTCTAATTTGTGTCCCAAAGTTTTTACCATTTTAAATTTTTTGTTCACGTGATTTCATGATTTGTAAAATATTTACTCCAAAGTAAGAAGCCATTAAAAGAAGTTGGTTGTGGCTAAAATAGAGTTCGTATTTTTAAAAGAGAGTTCTGACTTTTCTAATTCCTTCTAACTTCCTTGAAACTATTCCGACTTTCGTAGTCTTTTCCCGATGTTCTTGGTCTCCTCCACTCTCTTCGACAAGAAAACTTTGACATATATTTAAGGGAGGGAGATTCCAGAGGGGGAGGAAATATGTCATATGGTTTCAACTTGAAATATCGCAGCACAATAGATTGAAAGCGTTTTTTTTTCCTAATATATGGGAGGGGGCAAGTTTTCATTGATTTTAAAATATAAAAGAAATTAAAAAATTGCTTGATGATGCACAAAAGGTGCTGGAGAGGGGTGAAGTGGTGGCTTCCCTGCGATTCGTTTTTACGGTCGCCTTTTTCCTTTCCATGGAAGAATCTCCTTTCTTACTTGAAAGGATTTACTGGTCCCTGAAATTAATGGAAATAGGAGACTAGGTATTATAGCCCATTGATATTATTTTTCAATTTAATTTAACAACTCTTTTGTTTGTTCTTTTGTTCTTAAAGAATGGGAACAAGTAGTCAAACTTTTGCGTTAAGAACAGTGTTTTGTGTAGGGGACAGCCTCCCTCACATGCAAAAAAATTTATGTCCGTTTTGAGTTTCAATGCCCCTCTTTACTGTCATTTGATAAAACTTTTATTTATTTAGTTTAGTTTAGGACATACATTTTATCATCTTCTAAATAAGCCTAAGACTGGGATTGATCTATACATCTACGTTTAGGGATTGGAGAGCTAACTTGTATATTAGACATTTCCTCGTTTTATTAGCCTTGGGCCATAAGTTTTACATAATTGCATTCAAATAATACGGAAATTGTTTCTATGATGTAAATGCTTAGAACTAGTTTACACACAGAATCCATTTATGGTAATTTGTTCCTAAAGCAAGAAATAAACCTATAATTGGGTGAAGTAAACAGTTAAAATATGGATAACGTTTTTGAAACATTGAAGTACGTCGAAAAGTCAACATTTGATTTTAAAC
>CM051269.1:20465657-20493157 GCA_027921565.1 Artemia sinica | reverse complement strand
TGGACGCACCATGACTTTATACTTGTATGAGAAGCATATTGGACAATATTGGAGGTGTTGTGTACGGCAATGTAACCAAAAAGTCGGTTTGCCTAACCTAACCTAACATTCCACATACAGTGTATAGCGGTGCCGGCATACTGAACCAATACCTTTTATGTTTTGAAACATATTTGTTACCTCAAATGCTTATCCTTTCAGCTAGAATTTCAATACCGGATAAGCCAAAAAAAAGACGATTGGGAGCTCTTATTTTTTGTCAAGATTTAAGAGTTGTCATCTTGTTTCTTTTTCTGCTTTTGGGGAAAGAGTATTGGAGAAGAGCCGATAAAAACACGAAGTATTCCCGATTTTTGTTATTTTGCAACAATTTTTTACATTAGCCTACTTATATTCTAATCTTTCCTGTTGCTCTACCAATTTGAAAAAATCTGAAACCATAAATCTTGATTCTATAAGGTATTTGTTGATATCCGATGAGGATGCATCAGTAACGATACACATCAAACAATTTCAAAATAATTCTACGAACTGAAGCATAGTGAACCACTCAGCCTTGCTCCCAAAAGCATATTTCCTTATGGAAATAGTTGTTTTTATATTTCCTATAATTTTCCATGTAACTCACTTATCTTAGCTATTTTTTAGCCTCCTCCTACCCGTGAAAGCTCCTTCATAAGCGCTGCAGACATGTTGAAGCACACAAAAATAAAGAGTAAATTACATAAGAAAAGTTATTCTTTTCGTGCATTTAATCCTAAGCCTCAAATAGATCCAAACGTCAGCCAAAATATTCAAACAGTCTTTAAGTAAGGGGATGATAGAGAGGGTACTCAAAAATGGGCATGCTTAAAGAATAAAATAAATAATTAAAATAATAACAGAAATAAATATAATAAAATAAAATAAAAATAAAAGAACTAAAATAACTAAAATAAATACTAAACGTATTTGTGTCCTATATAGGTGCAAGATAACAAAAATGTTGTTTTAGCAGAAGATGTTTTTAACAGAACAGAATTTGTGTCTCTTAATTCATATGAAATCACTAATGGAATAAGGCTTATTCGAAAAAATAGCTTCTGGAATCCTAATCTTTTGGCTGTATTCCAACATTCTTAATTGAAGCTGCTAATTGGCAAAATGAATTTCAAGACAGTTTTAATTACCGATTTTAGAACAGGGGGCAACGTTTTCTCAAGTAGAAGAAAATACTCATATATAAGGCTTATAATTGTTGAAAAAGGGGGCCAAGTTTTCACTCAATTAATTTTACTTGATAGGACTAGGTATATCCAGGCATATCAAAATGACATTTTTTTTTGTGTGGGACACAAAAATAGAAAGGTTCCAAACAATAGAAAATCATAAGATTCTATGAACACACTATAAAATCACAAAATTTCAACGAGGGTTTGGATTCAAATCCTCGTTGGGCTGCAAATCAACGAGAGTAAAACAAAAGTGATGAGGTTCAACCCTCTAAAACGTGATCTCTCCTGCCCTAAACCATGGTACCCAACCACCTCAACCGCAGTTATACTCGGTGTCACTTTTAGCTCAGACTGCTCATTTAGCCCGCATGTTGCAAATCTAGTTATAAAAGGAAATTACGCCTTAAGATCGTTAGTGACTTTGCGGCGCCTAGGTTTTTCTACAACACAACTCAGACTGGCATATTTGTGTTATGTGCGACCATTACTCGAGTACGCATGCCAAGTCTGGGGCCCGTAAGTTAACAATACTGAATACCTAAGTAGTGACATCGAAACTGTGCAGAAAGGTGCTGCAAAAATCATACTCGGTCCAAATCACGTGTCAGTCCGCTCTCGCGTCGCTGAAAATTCCGTCTCACCTTGAGCGTCGATACGAACTAATGATCAAGTTTGGACATTCGTTACTCGCATGTGAGAAGCACTGTTCTTTTCTACCACCTCCTTGTGCAAAACGTGTGAATACCCGAAGCAAAATCAAGCTTGAACCCCCAAGGTGCCGTACAAATCGTTTCGTGAACTCTTTCGTGCCTTTTTTTGTTAGTGCATTTAATCGTTCGTTTTTTTTTTTATTATTAAAAGCTCTTTTTTATTTTGTTAGTGCATTTAATCGTTCGTTTTTGTTTTTTTTTTTATTAAAAGCTCTTTTTTATTAAAAGCTCTTATCTATTCTATTCTATTCAAATCGCCCCCATCTTTTTGCTTAGCTTCTAATGAAAACCCTTATAAAATCTGTAATTTAAGATTTGAGATTTGGCATCATTTAAGAATAATTTAAGATTTGGCTTAAAAGTTAAAATAGTAGATAACATAATTATGGTTTTGGTTGCAGAAGCTAAATTAATGCAGCTAAAATTATACAGCTAAAGCTAATTTAATGCAGTTAAAACTATGAAGCCAAAAGAAGGAGCAAGAAAGAAAAACAAGAACATTTTACGCTACCAACGCTTTAACGCAAAAACCACGGTAAATTTTAACGCTACTTAATACTATACACATGAAACATAAAAAAATATACAGTATATAGTCTTCCTCATATAGATCGCCCCACAAAAAATGTATAAAAAGAAAGAAAGACAAGCAACTGTGTCACTTTTGCTTTTACAAAAAAAAAACGCAAAATTTAGCTCAGTGAGACGAGAAGATATGGGCTCTAGTGATTAGATACTAAGCAACCAAATGAGGTTCATAGGTTTCCAAAATGTGGATCAAGAAAGTGGGGTAACTTTTGCTGTTGCAGTTGCTAAATAGAACATGGCTAACAGAGTCTAAGTGCAATAGTGAAGACAATAAAGAGCAAGACGTCTCCTGTTTATTTTTTTTCACTAGGCGATTTATGTGGAGTGGATGATCATAAGAACTTTAGAGGAGGCCCATCTAGCCCAATATTGGAAGCTCTAGTGCTTTTTTAATATTCAAAAGAGATTAAAGGAACCCAATTTTTGCTTGTTCTGATGAGCTAGAAAATGGGCTTAAAATTTGTTCTTACTGGTCGCTAAGCAAATTACCCTGTATTTCTGTGGACGAACAAGACCCCGATTTATTAGATAATAGGTGGGTGACACAACATACCCTACCCCCCCCCCCCCCGCAAGACAATGGCCCCATCATGGGCCAAGTTTTCTTGGATCGATTGGTAAATTATACTGAATTGAATATTTAGGTAAGGATAAGGACGATGTAGAACTAAATCTCAAGATGCTATGTGCAACCAGGTTAACAAAATGACGTATCTACAGTATCTCAGGAAAGGCTGAGGGTTTCAAGTGGAAATCTCTAGGGGAAAGGAAGGATAAACTAAAATGAAACGTACTATACATATTCAGATTGTCAAAAAAGCGCATTTGCTCTATCCCAGGAAAAGGATAGTAATTTAATGCTCTCAGAGAGGACTGAACAAGAGAAACAGTATACATGCAGAGTGTCAAAATGGCGTATCAAAAAATACCACTATTATTTAAGAATTTCAGCCTAAGGAATTCTGGGTGGATGTTGAACTAAACGTAGATACTACGTGCAATCAGGTTTTCAAAATAACGCTTAACTATGTTAAAAGACCCTATTTTATTCAAATAATAAAAACGATGTATATACAGTCTCAAAACGGCAAAGAGTATTAAGTTGAAATTTTCAGGAAATATTTGGGGGATGTTGAACTAGATCAAAATACGCTTTGTACAAAAGGATTTTCAATTTCTGAGTCTATTAAGTTGAATCCTTCAGGGAATGTTTAGAAGAGGAGGTGGTGTGCTGAACTAAATCAATTTAATAATTACATCCAGGTTGTCAGAATGGTATATTTGAAATATCTTTAGAACAGCTTAGGGTATTGAGTTGAACCTTTCAGGGGATACAAAGCGGTGAAACTGAAGTAAATTTGAATGTGCTTTGCGGTTGCAGATTGTCAAAAAGGCCAATCTGGAGTATCACAGTAGCATCTAAGGTTGTTAGGCGGGATATATCAGGTTTGTGTAGGGGTACATTAAACTAAAACAAAAAAACACTATTTGTCTTGAGGTTGCCAAAGGGCTTACTTCGAATATCTGAACATGTGTTAGGGTTTTAATTTGATACTTTTAGGAAATGTTGAGGAGGATCTTGTACTATATCAAAATAAATAATCTGCATCCAAGTTTTCAACATTACTTCCTTTACACACCACATCAAACATACGCTCACGCTCACCCCACAAATAAAAGTGTTTAAAGACTCAGAAATAAATAGAGCTTAGCAATGTCTTTGATACTAAATAAAAAAAAAGTTTTTTTTAACTGAAAGTAAGGAGCAACATTACAACTTAAAACGAACAGAAATTGTTCTGTATATGAAAGGGGCTGTCCCCTCCTCAACGCCTTGCTCTTTACGCTATTTTTTTTTTGTTCTTTTAAAAAAAAGAGCTGTGAGAAAGAGTCAAACTTTAGCGTAAAGAGCAATTTTTCTAGTTTTCTAAAAAACTTTTTTAATTTCTGATCGTTTTTTAAAATAATGCTGGGAAATCTGGCGCCCCCTTCATAGCAATGTCCCTTCCCCCATGAAAACTTCTTCCATGGAAATATCGTCCCACATAACCCCGCCCCCCCCCCCCGCTACCAGAAAAAATCCCCCCTGAAAACGTCTGTATATAACTATAAACAATACTATATGTAAACATTGAGTAAAGTTCATAACTTTCAGCCCTCCCCCCCGGGGACTTTGGGGGATTAAGTCATCCTAAAAGACATATTTATTATATTTTCGACCATGCTGAAAAAAAAATGGATATCTCAAAACTTTGATCGGGTGACTTTGGGAACGAAACGAAATTTTTACTTATACAAGTAAAGAGCAAAGTTAAAACTGGAATGGGCAGAACTAAAGTCAGCCCCATGCGACTACAAATGACTATCATAGGCAGCACAATAGTGCTGTCTAAGTAAAGAGCGAAGTGGGCACAATATATTTTTTTTCAGACAAGAGCACTTCACAAAGACGGAGTTGTCTTAGAAACTTTGTAAAGGGCTCACTCGATTGGAAATTGAAAGTTCTAGTGACCTTTTTAGTAGTAAAAAGTGAATAGAGGGCAGCTAGCCTCCCACTCCCCTACGTACATCATTTCCCCAAACACATCCAATCAAAATTTTGATATAGTCATTTGGTTCAGTACATTTGAAAAGTCCAGTAATTACGTCTTTGGGGATGACAGACCCCACATGACCCTCAGAGCAAGTGCTATAAATTGCACTAGTTGCCCATTGTTAGTATTTAAGATTTGTATGGTAGGGGTTGTCGTATAAATTTCAGCGGGGCCCATTCAATTGGAAAACAGAAGCCCTAGTGCCCCTTTTAAGAAAAAAGTGATCGGAGAGCAAGTAGCCTCCCCAACGTCCTATTTTCCTCAAATGCTTCCGGTAAGAATTTTGAAACAACCATTTTGTAAAAAAAAAGTCTAAAAGTTATATAAAAAATCCTTCGGGGTTGAAAAAAACCCTCAGAACCTGGAAGCAAGGGTTGTAAGTTATGCCCCTGGGGCATATAAGGTTTCACGGAAGGTGTGGTTGTATAAACCTTACGGGAGGCTCATTTAATTGTAAATTCCCTTTGAGATTCAAAAGTGATGAGGAAAACTAGCACCCCCCCTCCTCTTGACAGCCTCTTTTCTCCAAACGTATCTGATCAAAATTGTAAGATAGCCATTTTGTTAAAATAGTTCAAACAAATATAACAAAGCTTCCAGGGTTGATAAAGCCCACAAGAACCCTAGGTCAAGGGTTGTAAGTTATGCATTAGGGGCATATAAGGATCTTATGGGTTGGGTGGTCTTATAAAAATTGAATATAGTCCAGGAAGGGAACGGTTTGACCGGGAACAAATTGCAATAGAAATGATTCTTTCACTACCCGACTCAGAAAAATGCGCTGATTCCAAATATGCAAAGTTTGCTCATCTAGCTGTTTCACAAATATGTTTTTTTTAGGTTGAGGTTGATTTTGAGGAGGTGAAATTCGTGTTTCCATATAAAGGCGTACAACAACAGAATTGATGTCTAGAATAGGGTACTAGATCACGATGAGTATGAAAATCACCTTTATTTGAACGTAAAATTAAAACTTTCATTTATCTTTTTAGGTGAGCGAGCTGTATGTTGATACGCAGTCAGGCTCTTACACAGGGAAAGCCTCCATTCTCTTCATGCCCATGATAGATATGAGCCCAAGTGATCCCATTTGTATCTACTCCACACTCAGCTTCGTTTGCGAACAGTGTTCCAGATACAGTGCGACTCCAGTACTGACCTTCGATCAGCCACTTTACTGGAAAGCTCTTACCATTATTACTGCCGAGACGGATGCAAGTCCTCTAAAAAAAAAATCGTCCTGCGGCTGGGTGGCTTCCACACACTCATGAGTTACAGTGGGGCTGTTGGACAGATTATGGAAGGCTCTGGACTTCAAGACCCGTTGGAAATAATATATGCGCCAAATACTGTTCTACAAATCATTTCTGGGAAAGCTTATTCAAGAGCTATACGAGGACACATACTCACTGACTGGGCACTGAACACACTTCTCTTCACTGAACTTTACGGCACTGAAGATGGCGCTGATTCAGCAGACACAAAAAAAATATTCAGTGCCTCCGACGAGCTTATGAAGTTCTTCACTGTTTATCTTGGTGCATTGGAAGGTCACACAGACATGCGAAGTATAGAGGAAAATCTGTCCCTGGCAGAAGTCGCCAAGAAATTTTCTTCTCTTAAACAGTCACTTTCGGAAAAGTCGCGTACGGCGAAACTCTGGATAGGCTACAATGTATGGAAATGATAGACATACTGAAGAAGTTCATCCAAGCAGAGCGGATGAGGAACTGGGATCTTCACCTTTAGGCAGTTGAAGCTATGTTGCCGTATTTCGCAGCGTCCAACCACTTCCTATATACGAAGTCTGCCAGGGTGTACCTGCAAAATATGAAACAGCTGGAAACTACCAATCCCGACGTGTTTGACAATTTTCAGAACGGGAGCCATGTTATCCGCAGATCCAAAAAATTTTGGGCGGGCCTGTCGTCAGATCTGGTCATTGAGCAGGTCCTCATGCACTCGTTGAAAACTAACGGTGGTCTTACAAGGGGAAGCGGCATGAGCGAGTTGCAGAGGCTGACTTGGTTACTCTCAGCACCAACTTGTAGTGCAATTAATTCGTCGATGCAAACCTTTGTTAAGGTCCAATACGAGACGAGCGAACAGCACAAAGAAGTTAGAGAGTCGAGGATTGAACACGACAACCATGACACTAGCCAGCTCCTTTGCTTTCTTGCTGAGAATACCCCTTTCGCAGAAGACCCGAGCTTGCGAAACATTACCTCTGGAGTTACGGCTGATGAAAAAGTCAACGTCGACACAGCTAGATCCGTCGGACAAGAAATCATGGATAGCATGACAGGGGAAAACGTTAACACGTACGCATTCAAGAAAAAGCCTGTGGCCGTAACGCTTGCTAATAAACCTGCACCAGTTCTTGACGGACAGTCAGTTGCCGTTGATCCAGCATTCATGTTTCAGCGGCTGGTGACAGTTGCTGGAAATATCGAAGATGATTTGGAGTCATACTTTAAGTATGAATTGTGTTCACCACCTCCGTCACTTTTTGAAGCAAACGGACTTCCACGAACAGCCGATAACCCTGCCCTCGCCGATGCGATGTGGCGTCTAGTTGCAGAGCAGCAGCCAAAAACTGAAGACTTCGTCAAAGATTTCAGTGACAAGTATATAGTTTTCAATGGTGGGGCACTGCTTCAGCGAATTCCCTGGGAAAAAAACTCAACTTATGACAGTATCTGCCATAAATACGTTGACTACGTTGCACGGAAATACGGAGCGCACAGGACGGCGGTGGTTTTCGACTGATACGACCAAGCACCTTCAATCAAAGACATCACCCATTTAAGACGGAAAGGGAAACGATCGTGCCCACAGATCAATTTTAGCAGGAATATGGTCTGTTCTACAAAGAAAGAAGTGTTCCTAAGCAACTTCAAGAATAAGCAAGCAATCATAGCCATGACCAGTGAGTACCTGACCAAAGCTGGGTGTCAGGTATACCAGGCAGAAGGGGACGCTGATCTTCTCATTGTTCTAACCGCAGTTCGATCTGCTTTTCTTATGCCTACTGTCCTGGTTGGAGACGACACAGATCTGCTTATACTCCTCTGTTATCACGCACAGACAGATAGCCAAGCGATCTACTTTTACTCTGAACCTCGAGCTGAAATCTCAAAGAATAGAATTTGGGATATAAATATAACGAAACTCAAACTTGGATCTCGTAGATGTAGCACAATCCTGTATGTCCACGCCTTCCTTGGGTGCGATTCAACTTCTCGTGTCTATGGCATTGGGAAGTCAGCGGGACTACAGCTTCTGATAAAAAACAACGAGTTTTACGAATCCGCTAAAGTTTTTATGGACCCACTATCCACCAAGCACGACATTTCAGCAGCTGAGGAGAAAGCAACGATGCTTTTGTTTAAGTGTCCAGGCTCAATTTCAACCCTCAATCAGTTGCGTCATCTCAAATTCATCGAGAAAGTTACAGCATCTGCTTCGTATGTTGAGTCTAAAGTTCTCCCTCCCACCAGTGATGCTTGCAGCTTCCACTCATTTCGAGTTTAAGTTCGGTTGGGTAATTCAGAATGGATTATATCGCCCTATTTTTGGTGAACTCCCCGCTGCCCCCAACTCTCTCCTTGCAGTTTTTCGCTGTAACTGCAAAACCGACTGCTCAAATATGCGATGCACTTGCAAAAGAAATGGCATGAAATGCACCTGGGCCTGTGGAGCTTGCAAGGGAACAAGTTGTGCGAACTGTGTTACAACTGAGTTTCTCGGAGTTGATGATCTCGAAGATAACGAAGATCTATGAATATTGATATTTCGTTTTTTTATCACATTTGTATATTATATAACTGAAAAAGTTGAGAATGCTTTAATCGTTAATTAAACCACCAAAATGAGTGATAGTTGTCATTCTACATTTTAAGACCGGTTTCTTTCAGATTCAACGTGGTTTAACACTAGATGAGAAAATTCACCCTCCTCCCGCATACTTCCCCTTTAAATATTGATAACCGTTGTTTATCCTTGCAGTTAGAGATCATTTTCAGATTCAGTGTACTTTATTACCCCTAAATGCAAATTGTTTTTCGTGGTTCTACGCATTTCTGCAAAAGACATATTTCTCTTCCTCGTTATTTACCCCAACCCCAAAAAAACGTATTTGTGAAACAGCTAGATGAGCAAACTTTGCATATTCGGAATCAGCACATTTTTCTGAGTCGGGTAGTCAAAGAATCATTTCTATTGCAATTTGTTCCGGGTTGGGCCCTTTTTTTCACACACTTCCTGGACTAATAGGGCTAATTTGATAGGACATTGGAATTTATGGCGCCTCTTTTAAGAGTCAAAAGTGATTTGCAGACAACCAGTCCCCCCCCGCCCATCATTTTTCAAAACAAACAACAAATTAAAATTTGAGACAACTATTTATTTCAACATTGTTGAAAGGTCCAGTAATTATGCCTTTGGGGATGTGCATACAGATTGCTCGGCTACGCCTATGAAAGCGAAAATTGGGCAGAATGTTAAGGGGGAATTCGATCTAAATCAAGACACACTGTGTGCATGCAGAGTGTCAAAAAGGCGTGACACAAGATTGGGTTTGGGCATTAAGTTGGAACTTTCAGAGAATGCATTAAGGAGAAGATCAATTGATCAAAAGGTAATATGTGCACGTTACTACTAACACTGCTTCCACTGCTACTTGTATTTCTGCTATTACTACTACTGCTACTACTACTATTAAAATCTCGAAATACTACTTCAATTGCAAGTACTTGTAAGGCTGAGAACATTAAGGTGAAAAAGGCATCAAAAAGGGATCAAAAGGGCATATCAGCAATATTTTTGGAAGGTCTTACCGTATCAAGGTGAAACTTCTTGAGTATCATGAGGGAGATGTTCAGCTGAACAAAAGGAAACATGTGTTTGCTATTACTGTTATTAGTACTGCAATTGTTACTGTTATTATTACTACTACTAAAACACTACTACTGCTACTACTTCTCCTACTAACATCACTACTACTATGCTACTAGTAATATTAATGCTAAGTGTACGAAGGCGAAAATTTGAGAGAATATTGATGGGAAATTTGTACTAAATCAAAACAATATGTGCATGCAGATTGTCAAAAGAACGTATTTCAAGAATGGATGTGGGTATTAAATTCGAACTTTCAGAGAATGCTTAAAGAGGAAGATAAATTGACCAAAAGGCAATATGTGCTCGCTAGTATTAATATTACTACCAGAATAATTAAGACTTTAAGGAATAAATATCGGTATATATATATATATATATATATATATATATATATTATATATATATATATATATATATATATATATATATATATATATATTATATATATATATATATATATATATATATATATATATATATATATATATATATATATATATGTATATATATATATATATGTATATATATATATATATATATATATATATATATATATATATATATATATATATATATATATATATATATATATATATATATATATATATATATATATATATTATATATATATATATATATATATATATATATATATATGTTTGATAAAGCTTATTTAGTGAACTCTCCTTTTTTTTCTTTTTCTTTTTTTTTTTCGTTTTATTAAGCAAATGCTTTACATGTTAAAAGTTCAAATGCTTATGTTTATATGTTTAAATATTAATGTTATGTTTATATTGTTTAAATCTTAAGCGTTTAAATGTTTAATGTTTATTTGATCTTTTCATAATCCCCCTCCTACAGGCCATGGAGCCTTTGTGGGGATTTGTAGATTGTTATGTAATTATTTTACTGGTATATGGAAAATAAATCTATCTATCTATCTATCTATCTATATATATATATATATATATATATATATATATATATATATATATATATATATATATATATATATATATATATATATATATATATATTATATATATATATATATATATATATATATATATATATATATATATATATATATATATATATATTTATATATATATATATATATATATATATATATATATATTTATATATATATATATATATATATATACATATATATATATATGTATATATGTATATATATATATATATATGTATATATATATATATATATATATATAATATATATATATATATATATATATATATATATATATATATATATATATATATATATATTATATATATATATATATATATATATATATATATATATATATATATATATATATATTAAACTGTCATTCTACATTCATCTGTTTTTTTTCAGTAAAGTAGAAATTATGTTCTGGTCTTGAGAAGGCATGGGGTATGTCAGCCCTGCTCATCTTAATTTCTGCTCGTTTTGAGTTTGATTCGGTTATTTATTGTAATTTCTGTTCAGTTCGGGTTTCATTTATTTATTGATGGTGAATTGTCGTAGTTTTACACTTGGAAAATTATTTGACTTTATTTCTGTACATTTTTGGTTTAGTGAAGGTCTTTTCTTGTCTTTGAAAGACTTATTTTATAGAAAAAGTTTCTTTTAATTAATAGATGAATAAATCAAACATAAAACAAACAGAAATTAATTACGTCGAACATATTAAAGATAACAGACTCTGTTGTGGATGAATAAGTAAATCTTAATCTAGTAGAAATGCAAACGAATAATCAAGTTTCATAGGCAGCGCAAATGTGTTGGCTAAGTAAATAGCGATGTGGGCACAATGTATGCTTTTTTTTGGTTTTTTTTCTTTAGACCAGAGCACTTTGTGTAGAAGGAGCTGCTGTAGAAACTTCGAAAGAGGCTCATTCAATTGGAAGTTGAAAGTTCTAGTGCCGTTTTAAATAGTTGAAAGTAATTAGAGGGCAACCAGCCTGCTCCCCAACCCGTCATTCCCCATACACATCCAATAAGATTTTGAGATAGCCATTTTGCTCAGCATAGTTGAAAGGTCCAGTAATTATGTCTTTGAAGATGACAACCCACCAGAGCCCTCAGGGTGGGTGCTTTAAGTTATACTAGTTGCCTATTAAGCCTATTAGTATATAAGGTTTTTGTGGGAGGTGTAGTCATATAAACTTAAGAAGGGACTCATTTGATTGGAAATCAGAAGTTCTAGTGCCCTTTTTAAGAGTCGAAAGTGGCCGAAGGGCAACAAGCCCCTCCCCAATACCCTCTTCTCTAAATGTAGCCGATAGAAATTTTGAGATGGCCATTTTGTTCAAAATAGTCTAAAGATCATATAGTGAGGGCGATAGGGTTTGAACAGCTAATCGGAGTCTGGGGGCAAGGGCTGTAAGTTATTTCCCAGGGATATATAAGGTATTTAAGAAACAGGTGGTCATAAAATCTTTGGATGGGGCTCATATGATTCAAAGCCCGAATCTCTAATGCCCTTTTTAAGAATCAAAACTGAATGGACAGCAACCAGCCTCCCCCCCCTCCTTCCAAGCCCATCATTTGCCAAAACGCATCGAATGATAATTTTAAGAAAGCTATTTTGTTCAGCATTGTTGAAAGGTCCACTAAGTTTGTATTTGGGGATGTCAACCCCCCCCAAAAGTCCTCAGGGCAAGGGCCGTAAGTTAGGCAATTCGTTCATTGTTTACACATATTATACGTTATTGAAAAAGGTTTGCATATTAGACCCTTACTTTTCAAAACGACGAAAGGCATTCAGGTGAGCCTTTCAAAGAATGTTGAGGGGAATGTTGAACTAAATCAACATATTTTATGCGTATACGGGTTGTCAAATGGGCGTAGCTAAGGAAGGACTTAGTATATTAATTTGAAAATGATAAAGGAGATGATCAATTGACCAAAAAGGCAATATTTTCCCGCTACTGCTACTACTACAACTACCACCACCACTACTGCTACCAATACTGCTACTACTACTACCACACCACAACATTTACAATATTGAGGAGACGATTTAACTAAATCAAAAGACACTATGCGCATGCACATGGTCAAAAAAGTCTATCTGAGGAATGGATTTGGGCATTAGCTTTCAGAGAAAGCTTAAAAGGGAAGATCATCTGACCAAACGGTAATATGTGCATACTACTACTAATACTACTACAGCTGCTACATTTGCTACTGCTACTACTAATATTACTACTTCAACTAATACTTCTATTGCAACTACTTGTAAGGCTTAGAGCATTAAGGTGCAAATTTTAAGAAGTATATGAATATACAGGTTATCAAAAGGACATATCAGAAATGTCATAGCAAAGGCCAATTATATCTAATGGAAACTTCCAGGAGTTGATGAGAGGGATGTTCAATTGACCAAAAGTCAATACGTTATTACTATTGCTGCTATCAGTACTAGTGCTATTAATATTAATACTACTACTAATAATACTAATGTTGCTACTGTGCTACGATTACAAACTATGCCTAAGGGCGAGAAGGTGAAATTTTTAGAAAAATTTTAGGGGAAGGTCAACTGAACCAAAGCACGTCGTCTGTATGCAGGTTTTCAAAAAAGCATATCAGCAATATCTTCAAACGAAACTCAGAGAGGAGAGAAAGTAACAAAATGAAAAATAAAATCAAAAAGGGTGAAAAAACGAGGATTTTGTCAGCCAGCGAACCATGAAGATGACAAAATATAAGAAAATATTTCGACAAGGACCTCCGCCAAGTCGTCCTCAGTGCTAAACAAAAAAAGAAGAAAAAAAAAAAAACGAAAATCTAACCTTTCGAAGCTTACTGTACAAAGACAGAACAGACACTGAATAAAAAACCAGGCAGGAATCAATGAAAATGAATTTACCAAGATGATTGTGCAAAGATCTTTCGTCTTGCAATAACTTTAGCTGGTCTACAATTTCGGTTTTCATTAGATATGCAAATAGGTTCTTTTAAGTTTTTTCGGGTGAAAATATTGATTGAGTCCTTCAAGATTAAACTGTCGTAAATTGGGCTTAATGAAATATCTCCAGTATCTCTATTTATTGCTAAATTTTGGTTCATATATTTTTTTTATCTCAATTACCTCCTTAAAAGTTTGTGGTACGCCATTAACAGTTGATATTAAGGTTGCCTCGTCAAACAGAACTAGATGGGTCGGGTTTACGAAAATATGCGAAGCCAATGCCGAATCAAAGTTGTCATTGTTATTTTTTAATCTCAGGGACTTATCTATTGAAATTTTGTGCTCATGCAAACGCTCACCTAGTTGTTGATGGGTCCTACCAATGTAAAACTTTCCACAAGAACACGGGATTCTGTAGACACCACTACCCAGTACAGGGTTTGTTTTATCCTTTCCTGAGTTAAAAAAAAGTTCAACCTTTTGTTCGGTTTTGAAAGAAACAGAGAGATTATGTTTATTTAAAATTTTTCCAAGTCTATCGCCAAGTTTCGGGATGTATGGTAAAACGATGAAAGTTTTTTTCTCAATTGCCGGTGTAACTGAATCAAGGGGGACAAGCTCCCTATTTTGTTCTTTTATCTTTTTTAATCGTCTATCTATTATATTTTCAATGAGTTTGATTGGGTAACCATTGCAAAAAAGAATATCCTTGACATAATTTAGTTCAGAATTTATATGATTACGGGAACAAATTTTTAAAACTCTGTCGACTAAAGAGATTACTACCCCTCTTTTCATAGAAGGAGGGTGATGGGAAGAGAAATGTAGATATCGATCATTATGAGTCGGCTTTCTATATATAGAAAATTCAAGACTAGGATTAGTTTTTATAATCAAAACATCTAAGAAAGGCAGCTTACCTGAATCTTCGAGTTCCATTGTGAACTGGAGATTCGAATCAAAAGAGTTCAAATGTGCCAAAAAATCTCTTAGAGAGTCTTGTCCATGTTCCCAAACAGAAAGGATATCATCAACAAAACGAAACCAGATAGAGTGTTTTAAGTGGAAACTATTCAAAGCAGACTGTTCTATGAAATCCATGTAAAAATTTGCCAAATAAGGAGACAAGACAGTGCCCATGGATAAGCCCATTATTTGAAGAAAAAATTTGTTTCGGAATTTAAAATACGAGGAGTACTTGTTGCAAAGACGGACAAGGGTCATTATTGTATCAATTTCCAAAGTTTTGTAATCCGACCAAGCTGAATTTTCCTCTAATTTTCTTTGTAAAGCCTGCTCACATTTATGAACATCGCATGAAGTGTACATAGAAACTGCATCAAAACTAGATAAAACGGTATTTTCTGTTGTACTTTGATTTTTTAACTTCTCAACAAGATCTATGGAGTTTTTAATATAGGATTTCTGTGTGCTTAAAAGAGGCTTAAAAATGGTGGCTAAGAAACTTCCTATACCCGTAGCTGGAGAACTATAACATGCTACAATTGGACGTAACGGAATATCTTTCTTATGGATTTTAGGCAGACCATAAAACTTAGGGGCTGAACAACCTTTGGGATAAAATTTTCTGTACATTTGATGGGTAATTAGTCTAGTATCTTTTAAAATTCCTAGTTCATTTCTCAACTTCTGTGTGTATTTGTCCGTGGGATCAAATTTTATTTCTTTGTAAATATTTTCATCCACTAAAAGGGTGTTAACTTTTAATTCATAATCTGCAGAATTCATAATTACAACTGTGTTTCCCTTGTCC
This sequence comes from Artemia sinica, assembly GCA_027921565.1. Lineage (NCBI taxonomy): Eukaryota > Metazoa > Arthropoda > Branchiopoda > Anostraca > Artemiidae > Artemia > Artemia sinica. The sequence continues at coordinate 20,477,446 of CM051269.1, read as the reverse complement.
GCTTTCGTAATTACTGTGTTTTTGTCTTTTTTTAAATTTCGGAGGATTCTTAAAAGAACCTATTTGCATATCTAATGAAAACCGAAATTGTAGACCAGCTAAAGTTATTGCAAGACGAAAGATCCTTGCACAATCATCTTGGTAAATTCATTTTCATTGATTCCTGCCTGGTTTTTTATTCAGTGTCTGTTCTGTCTTTGTACAGTAAGCTTCGAAAGGTTAGATTTTCGTTTTTTTTTTTTCTTCTTTTTTTGTTTAGCACTGAGGACGACTTGGCGGAGGTCCTTGTCGAAATATTTGCTTATATTTTGTCATCTTCATGGTTCGCTGGCTGACAAAATCCTCGTTTTTTCACCCTTTTTGATTTTATTTTTCATTTTGTTACTTTCTCTCCTCTCTGAGTTTCGTTTGTCATGTATAGCCAGTGTGGTCTAAGAATGTATTTGCAGCAATATCTTAGAAACATTTTGGTATGTGAAGTTGAAACTAACATGGCTTGTTGTGTTGAATTAGCCAAAAGACTATGTTCACATTCAAAAGCTACTGCTTCTACTAATACTACTACTAATGCTACCATTGTTACTACTTCTACTACTACTACTGCCACAAAATCTAAGGCATCTACTATTAATTCTACTGCTGCTACTACCACTGCTACTGCTATTACTGCTCTTACTACTACTATTGTTACTAAGGCTAAGGATATTAAGGTGAAAAATTCGAGAAATATTAAAACCGTAATTAAATTGAAACAAACTATGTCTACACTGGTTGTCAAGAGGACACATCAGAAATGTTCAGGAGCGGTTCATGGTCTTAATTTTAAACTTTCGATGTGTGTTGAAGAATATGCTTAAGAAACCAAAGGCGCTTTCTTAGCTACTTAACCCCTTGTTTGTCATCATCAGATAGAAGTCGACTAAGTGTGTGCTGTCTAGACAAAGTGTTCATGCAAGGAGCGTCTTCTATGATTGCAAAGCAAGTTGGAGTCTCTCTGATTGTTGATATAGCATTAGCTGTTGGTGGAGAAACTGCCAAGTTGACACCTGTTAACAGGTGTTTTATCGCTAAAATTCTACTTTTGAGATTTCAAATTTCTCCGAGTAAAATAGGGAATCTTGTTTCAGGAATCTGTGGCTTATTCAAAGGATGAGAGATAACACAAGTTGGAAACTGAATGTTTTTACTGTCGCATTCAACTAGAAGGTCCAATATTTCTGTAGTTACCGAGTCTTTTGCTCGGCTTTGTGTAGCTTGAGATACTCGTGCTTGGAATATTAGTTCAAGGAGTACCATTTTTGCTTCACATAATGCAGCTAGCTTGAAAAAGTCGATTATCATTTTCAATAGCAAATCTAAATCCACCTTTCTATTGGACTGGAAAAACACTGAACAGCAAAAACACAACTTGCTAGATGTGCTATATTTGCAAACAATGTAAATTATAAGTGAATGCAATGACCCCAAGTGAATAGCACTAAACAAAGGATCAAGATTTTACTTGTCTTGATTTTACTGGTAACTAGAACAACGTAGTATACCTCTGCAAAATATAAGAATAAACTTATTGATAGCAAAAGCTAGTTTTTAAATCTACGTGTGTTTATATATATATATATATATATATATATATATATATATATAATATATATATATATATATATATATTATATATATATATATATATATATATATTATATATATATATATATATATATATATATATATATATATATATATATATATATATATATATATATATATATATATATATATATATATATATATATATATATATATATAGATATATATATATATATATATATATATATATATATATATATATATATATATATATAATATCTAATATATATATATATATTATATATATAATATATATATATATATATATATATATTAAATATATATATATATATATATATATATATATATATATATATATATATATATATATATTATATATATATATATATATATATATATATATATATATATATATATATATATATATATATATATATATATATATACTATATATATATATATATATATATATATATATATATTATCTATATATATATATATATATATATATATAAGTAGAAGGGCCTTATTGACTCCGACGAAAACACCCTGCTGCCACCTATAACTTTTTTGCACCCCAAATATGGGCATAGCCTCCCTAGGGAGAATGATTGCGTAATGGGGTCAATGACCTCTTTTTCCAAGGTCGATTTGTTTGTTGTTTCTAGGTGTAATAACTCCGAGACGAAGGTTGCACATGCACATTGAATTCTAACGGGAACAATATTATTGATCTAGGACTCGAGGGGGAAGTGAATTTCCGAGAACTTGATTGCGTAATCGATCGTGAATGTCATGGTGTCCAGAAATAGTATTTGTTGTTGTTGCTCGAGCCAAATGCTATGAGTTTCCCGGAATTTGGAACACCTGTGCTGTCGACCTCAATTCACCTATCGTGAATCAGTAATTCCCCTTAGAAACAACAAATTAATTCCCCTTTCTTGACAGATCAATCAACCAATGACATCATCTGTCAGACTTTAAAAATTTTCGCCTAGAAACGATTCTCCAGGAATAGATCCAAGTCATTAATGTCTTTGCCTCGGAAACAACTCTTTTGGTCGAACTCCAAAGGATATTAATAACCAAAGGCCATGGAAAACAATTCTCCAAGAAACATCTTAGCGATGAATTGTTTTAGCGCGGGAATCAGGTTTCTTATTAATTTGAAATGCATTAGCGCAGAGATGCCAAAAACAAAAGGAACACGCTGAATTACGTTTAGGGATTATTTGGGCGAAACTGTTTTAGACAGGTTATGGAATTATTTCGGCGAAACAGATAGAGACATTTTAAAAGAAGATTTTAGGAGAGATTTTGGAAGAGGTTTTGAGTGTGGTCGTTATAATACACAAGTTCCATTTGAACAGTGTTGTGAGGTCCTCTAACCCAACCCCAAAGGGTTCCAATCCCCCTACCCCAACCCCGAAGGAAGCCACCGGTCCTCAAAGGTCCACTGGGCTCCCAAAGGGCCCCCCGGCCCTCAAGGTTCCCCCAGACCCCCCCCCCCCGGGGCCCCTCCTCCCCCTCCCCTCCCCCCTCCTCCTCCTCCCTCCTGCTCCTCCTCCCCTCCCCTCCCCTCCCCTCCTCCTTCCTCCCTCCTCCTCCTCCTCCTCCTCCTCCTCCCCTCCCCTCCTCCCCTCCCCTTCCCTCCCCCATTTTTTAGACTTTTTTTGTGCATTGAGACACAGAACGACCCCCTCCCCCCGGCCCCTCCCCCCTCCAAAGGTCTGATTTTTCAAAGTTCATTTTGAATTTCCTTCGTTGAAATGCAAGAGTTGGAATGTTTCAGTAGTGTTTGGTTGTGGTTTACCTTGTCACAGTTACATTTTCTTGATTTTTCAAAGTTCATTTTGAATTTCTTTCGTTGAAATGCAAGAGTTGGAATATTTCAGTAGTGTTTGGTTGTGATTTACCTTGTCACAGTTACATTTTCTTGATTTTTCAAAGTTCATTTTGAATTTCCTTCGTTGAAATGCAAGAGTTGGAATGTTTCAGTAGTGTTTGGTTGTGGTTTACCTTGTCACAGTTACATTTTCTTGATTTTTCAAAGTTCATTTTGAATTTCTTTCGTTGGAATGCAAGAGTTGGAATATTTCAGTAGTGTTTGCTTGTGGTTTACCTTGTCACAGTTACATTTTCTTGATTTTTCAAAGTTCATTTTGAATTTCTTTCATTGAAATGCAAGAGTTGGAATATTTCAGTATGTTGTTTGGTTTACCTTGTCACAGTTACATTTTCTTGATTTTTCAAAGTTCATTTTGAATTTCTTTCATTGAAATGCAAGAGTTGGAATATTTCAGTAGTGTGTTGTTGTAGTTTACCTTGTCACAGTTACATTTTCTTGATTTTTCAAAGTTCATTTTGAATTTCTTTTGTTGAAATGCAAGAGTTGGAATATTTCAGTAGTGTGTTGTTGTAGTTTACCTTGACACAGTTACATTTTCTTGATTTTTCAAAGTTCATTTTGAATTTCTTTCGTTGAAATGCAAGAGTTGGAATATTTCAGTAGTGTTTGGTTGTGGTTTACCTTGTCACAGTTACATTTTCTTGATTTTTCAAAGTTTATTTCGAATTTCTTTCGTTGAAATGCAAGAGTTGGAATATTTCAGTAGTGTTTGGTTGTGGTTTACTGTGTCACAGTTACATTTTCTTGATTTTTCAAAGTTCATTTCGAATTTCTTTCGTTGAAATGCAAGAGTTGGAATATTTCAGTAGTGTTTGGTTGTGGTTTACCTTGTCACAGTTACATTTTCTGGATTTTTCAAAGTTCATTTTGAATTTCCTTCGTTGAAATGCAAGAGTTGGAATATTTCAGTAGTGTTTGGTTGTGGTTTACCTTGTCACAGTTACATTTTCCTGATTTTTCAAAGTTCATTTTGAATTTCTTTCATTGAAATGCAAGAGTTGGAATATTTCAGTAGTGTTTGGTTGTGGTTTACCTTGTCACAGTTACATCTTCTTGATTTTTCAAAGTTCATTTTGAATTTCTTTCGTTGAAATGCAAGAGTTGGAATATTTCAGTAGTGTTTGGTTGTGGTTTACCTTGTCACAGTTACATTTTCTTGATTTTTCAAAGTTCATTTCGAATTTCATTCGTTGAAATGCAAGAGTTGGAATATTTCAGTAGTGTTTGGTTGTGGTTTACCTTGTCACAGTTACATTTTCCTGATTTTTCAAAGTTCATTTTGATTTTCTTTCATTGAAATGCAAGAGTTGGAATATTTCAGTAGTGTTTGGTTGTGGTTTACCTTGTCACAGTTACATCTTCTTGATTTTTCAAAGTTCATTTTGAATTTCTTTCGTTGAAATGCAAGAGTTGGAATATTTCAGTAGTGTTTGGTTGTGGTTTACCTTGTCACAGTTACATTTTCTTGATTTTTCAAAGTTCATTTTGAATTTCTTTCGTTGAAATGCAAGAGTTGGAATATTTCAGTAGTGTTTGGTTGTGGTTTACTGTGTCACAGTTACATTTTCTTGATTTTTCAAAGTTCATTTCGAATTTCTTTCGTTGAAATGCAAGAGTTGGAATATTTCAGTAGTGTTTGGTTGTGGTTTACCTTGTCACAGTTACATTTTCTTGATTTTTCAAAGTTCATTTTGAATTTCTTTCGTTGAAATGCAAGAGTTGGAATATTTCAGTAGTGTTTGGTTGTGGTTTACCTTGTCACAGTTACATTTTCTTGATTTTTCAAAGTTCATTTGAATTTCTTTCGTTGAAATGCAAGAGTTGGAATATTTCAGTAGTGTTTGGTTGTGGTTTACCTTGTCACAGTTACATTTTCTTGATTTTTCAAAGTTCATTTTGAATTTCTTTCGTTGAAAAGCAAGAGTTGGAATATTTCAGTAGTGTTTGCTTGTGCTTTACCTTGTCACAGTTACATTTTCTTGATTTTTCAAAGTTCATTTTGAATTTCTTTCGTTGAAATGCAAGAGTTGGAATATTTCAGTAGTGTCTGGTTATGGTTTACCTTGTCACAGTTACATTTTCTTGATTTTTCAAAGTTCATTTTGAATTTCTTTCGTTGAAATGCAAGAGTTGGAATATTTCAGAAGTGTTTGGTTGTGGTTTACCTTGTCACAGTTACATTTTCTTGATTTTTCAAAGTTCATTTTGAATTTCTTTCGTTGAAATGCAAGAGTTGGAATATTTCAGTAGTGTTTGGTCGTGGTTTACCTTGTCACAGTTACATTTTCTTGATTTTTCAAAGCTCATTTTGAATTTCTTTCGTTGAAAAGCAAGAGTTGGAATATTTCAGTAGTGTTTGCTTATGGTTTACCTTGTCACAGTTACATTTTCTTGATTTTTCGAAGTTCATTTGAATTTCTTTCGTTGAAATGCAAGAGTTGGAATATTTCAGTAGTGTTTGGTTGTGGTTTACCTTGTCACAGTTACATTTTCTTGATTTTTCAAAGTTCATTTTGAATTTCTTTCGTTGAAATGCAAGAGTTGGAATATTTCAGTAGTGTTTGGTTGTGGTTTACCTTGTCACAGTTACATTTTCTAGATTTTTCAAAGTTCATTCTGAATTTCTTTCATTGAAATGCAAGAGTTGGAATATTTCAGTAGTGTTTGGTTGTGGTTTACCTTGTCACAGTTACATTTTCTTGATTTTTCCAAGTTCATTTTGAATTTCTTTCGTTGAAATGCAAGAGTTGGAATATTTCAGTAGTGTATGGTTATGGTTTACCTTGTCACAGTTACATTTTCTTGATTTTTCAATGTTCATTTTGAATTTCTTTCGTTGAAATGCAAGAGTTGGAATATTTCAGTAGTGTTTGGTTGTGGTTTACCTTGTCACAGTTACATTTTCTTGATTTTTCAAAGTTCATTTTGATTTTCATTCGTTGAAATGCAAGAGTTGGAATATTTCAGTAGTGTTTGGTTGTGGTTTACCTTGTCACAGTTACATTTTCATGATTTTTCAAAGTTCATTTTGAATTTCTTTCGTTGAAATGCAAGAGTTGGAATATTTCAGCAGTGTTTGGTTGTGGTTTACCTTGTCACAGTTACATTTTCTTGATTTTTCAAAGTTTATTTTGAATTTCTTTCGTTGAAATGCAAGAGTTGGAATATTTCAGTAGTGTTTGGTCGTGGTTTACCTTGTCACAGTTACATTTTCTTGATTTTTCAAAGTTCATTTTGAATTTCTTTCGTTGAAATGCAAGAGTTGGAATATTTCAGTAGCGATCGGTTGTGGTTTAACTTGTCACAGTTACATTTTCTTGATTTTTCAAAGTTCATTTTGAATTTCTTTCGTTGAAATGCAAGAGTTGGAATATTTCAGTAGTGTTTGGTTTCTTTCATTGAAAAGCAAGAGTTGGAATATTTCAGTAGTGTTTGCTTGTGGTTTACCTTGTCACAGTTGCATTTTTTGATTTTTCAAAGTTCATTTGAATTTCTTTCGTTGAAATGCAAGAGTTGGTCCTTTTCCGGTGAGTATGGTTAGGTTAGACTAGATTAAGTTAGGTTAGATTAGGTTAGGTTAGCCTACGTACGCTTCACTTAGGTTAGCTTAGGTTAGGTGAGAGACATGCGAAAGTTAGGTGTATGATTAGGTTAGGTTAGGTTAGATTAAGTTAGGTTAGGTTAAGTTAGGTTAGGCTAGGTTAGCCTACGTACGCGCGCGTACGTAGGCTAACCTAGCCTAACCTAACTTAACCTAACCTAACTTATTCTAACCTAACCTAACCTAATCATACACCTAACTTTTCGCATGTCTCTCACCTAACCTAAGCTAACCTAAGTGAAGCGTACGTAGGCTAACCTAACCTAATCTAACCTAACTTAATCTAGTCTAACCTAACCATACTCACCGGAAAAGGACCAACTCTTGCATTTCAACGAAAGAAATTCAAATGAACTTTGAAAAATCAAGAAAATGTAACTGTGACAAGGTAAACCACAAGCAAACACTACTGAAATATTCCAACTCTTGCTTTTCAATGAAAGAAACCAAACACTACTGAAATATTCCAACTCTTGCATTTCAACGAAAGAAATTCAAAATGAACTTTGAAAAATCAAGAAAATGTAACTGTGACAAGTTAAACCACAACCGATCGCTACTGAAATATTCCAACTCTTGCATTTCAACGAAAGAAATTCAAAATGAACTTTGAAAAATCAAGAAAATGTAACTGTGACAAGGTAAACCACGACCAAACACTACTGAAATATTCCAACTCTTGCATTTCAACGAAAGAAATTCAAAATAAACTTTGAAAAATCAAGAAAATGTAACTGTGACAAGGTAAACCACAACCAAACACTGCTGAAATATTCCAACTCTTGCATTTCAACGAAAGAAATTCAAAATGAACTTTGAAAAATCATGAAAATGTAACTGTGACAAGGTAAACCACAACCAAACACTACTGAAATATTCCAACTCTTGCATTTCAACGAATGAAAATCAAAATGAACTTTGAAAAATCAAGAAAATGTAACTGTGACAAGGTAAACCACAACCAAACACTACTGAAATATTCCAACTCTTGCATTTCAACGAAAGAAATTCAAAATGAACATTGAAAAATCAAGAAAATGTAACTGTGACAAGGTAAACCATAACCATACACTACTGAAATATTCCAACTCTTGCATTTCAACGAAAGAAATTCAAAATGAACTTGAAAAATCAAGAAAATGTAACTGTGACAAGGTAAACCACAACCAAACACTACTGAAATATTCCAACTCTTGCATTTCAACGAAAGAAATTCAAAATGAACTTTGAAAAATCTAGAAAATGTAACTGTGACAAGGTAAACCACAACCAAACACTACTGAAATATTCCAACTCTTGCATTTCAACGAAAGAAATTCAAAATGAACTTTGAAAAATCAAGAAAATGTAACTGTGACAAGGTAAACCACAACCAAACACTACTGAAATATTCCAACTCTTGCATTTCAACGAAAGAAATTCAAATGAACTTCGAAAAATCAAGAAAATGTAACTGTGACAAGGTAAACCATAAGCAAACACTACTGAAATATTCCAACTCTTGCTTTTCAACGAAAGAAATTCAAAATGAGCTTTGAAAAATCAAGAAAATGTAACTGTGACAAGGTAAACCACACCAAACACTACTGAAATATTCCAACTCTTGCATTTCAACGAAAGAAATTCAAAATGAACTTTGAAAAATCAAGAAAATGTAACTGTGACAAGGTAAACCACAACCAACACTACTGAAATATTCCAACTCTTGCATTTCAATGAAAGAAATTCAAAATGAACTTTGAAAAATCAAGAAAATGTAACTGTGACAAGGTAAACCATAACCAGACACTACTGAAATATTCCAACTCTTGCATTTCAACGAAAGAAATTCAAATGAACTTTGAAAAATCAAGAAAATGTAACTGTGACAAGGTAAACCACAACCAAACACTACTGAAATATTCCAACTCTTGCTTTTCAACGAAAGAAATTCAAATGAACTTTGAAAAATCAAGAAAATGTAACTGTGACAAGGTAAACCACAACCAAACACTACTGAAATATTCCAACTCTTGCATTTCAACGAAAGAAATTCAAAATGAACTTTGAAAAATCAAGAAAATGTAACTGTGACAAGGTAAACCACAACCAAACACTACTGAAATATTCCAACTCTTGCATTTCAACGAAAGAAATTCAAAATGAACTTTGAAAAATCAAGAAAATGTAACTGTGACAAGGTAAACCACAACCAAACACTACTGAAATATTCCAACTCTTGCATTTCAATGAAAGAAATTCAAAATGAACTTTGAAAAATCAAGAAAATGTAACTGTGACAAGGTAAACCACGACCAAACACTACTGAAATATTCCAACTCTTGCATTTCAATGAAAGAAATTCAAAATGAACTTTGAAAAATCAAGAAAATGTAACTGTGACAAGGTAAACCACAACCAAACACTACTGAAATATTCCAACTCTTGCATTTCAATGAAAGAAATTCAAAATGAACTTTGAAAAATCAAGAAAATGTAACTGTGACAAGGTAAACCACAACCAAACACTACTGAAATATTCCAACTCTTGCATTTCAACGAAAGAAATTCAAAATGAACTTTGAAAAATCAAGAAAATGTAACTGTGACAAGGTAAACCACAACCAAACACTACTGGAATATTCCAACTCTTGCATTTCAACGAAAGAAATTCAAAATGAACTTTGAAAAATCAAGAAAATGTAACTGTGACATGGTAAACCACAACCAAACACTACTGAAATATTCCAACTCTTGCATTTCAACGATAGAAATTCAAAATGAACTTTGAAAAATCAAGAAAATGTAACTGTGACAAGGTAAACCACAACCAAACACTACTGAAATATTCCAACTCTTGCATTTCAACGAAAGAAATTCAAAATGAACTTTGAAAAATCAAGAAAATGTAACTGTGACAAGGTAAACCACAACCAAACACTACTGAAATATTCCAACTCTTGCATTTCAACGAAAGAAATTCAAAATGAACTTTGAAAAATCAAGAAAATGTAACTGTGACAAGGTAAACCACAACCAAACACTACTGAAATATTCCAACTCTTGCATTTCAACGAAGAAATTCAAAATGAACTTTGAAAAATCAAGAAAATGTAACTGTGACAAGGTAAACCAAACCAAACACTACTGAAATATTCCAACTCTTGCATTTCAACGAAAGAAATTCAAAATGAACTTTGAAAAATCAAGAAAATGTAACTGTGACAAGGTAAACCACAACCAAACACTACTGAAATATTCCAACTCTTGCATTTCAATGAAAGAAATTCAAAATGAACTTTGAAAAATCAAGAAAATGTAACTGTGACAAGGTAAACCACAACCAAACACTACTGAAATATTCCAACTCTTGCATTTCAACGAAAGAAATTCAAAATGAACTTTGAAAAATCAGGAAAATGTAACTGTGACAAGGTAAACCACAACCAAACACTACTGAAATATTCCAACTCTTGCATTTCAACGAAAGAAATTCGAAATGAACTTTGAAAAATCAAGAAAATGTAACTGTGACAAGGTAAACCACAACCAAACACTACTGAAATATTCCAACTCTTGCATTTCAACGAAAGAAATTCAAAATGAACTTTGAAAAATCAAGAAATGTAACTGTGACAAGGTAAACCACAACCAAACACTACTGAAATATTCCAACTCTTGCATTTCAATGAAAGAAATTCAAAATGAACTTTGAAAAATCAAGAAAATGTAACTGTGACAAGGTAAACCACAACCAAACACTACTGAAATATTCCAACTCTTGCATTTCAACGAAGAAATTCAAAATGAACTTTGAAAAATCAAGAAATGTAACTGTGACAAGGTAAACCACAACCAAACACTACTGAAATATTCCAACTCTTGCATTTCAACGAAAGAAATTCAAAATGAACTTTGAAAAATCAGAAAATGTAACTGTGACAAGGTAAACCACAACCAACACTACTGAAATATTCCAACTCTTGCATTTCAATGAAAGAAATTCAAAATGAACTTTGAAAAATCAGAAAATGTAACTGTGACAAGGTAAACCACAACCAAACACTACTGAAATATTCCAACTCTTGCATTTCAATGAAAGAAATTCAAAATGAACTTTGAAAAATCAAGAAAATGTAACTGTGACAAGGTAAACCACAACCAAACACTACTGAAATATTCCAACTCTTGCATTTCAACGAAAGAAATTCAAATATGAACTTTGAAAAATCAGGAAAATGTAACTGTGACAAGGTAAACCACAACCAAACACTACTGAAATATTCCAACTCTTGCATTTCAACGAAAGAAATTCAAAATGAACTTTGAAAAATCAAGAAAATGTAACTGTGACAAGGTAAACCACAACCAAACACTACTGAAATATTCCAACTCTTGCATTTCAACGAAAGAAATTCAAAATGAACTTTGAAAAATCAAGAAAATGTAACTGTGACAAGGTAAACCACAACCAAACACTACTGAAATATTCCAACTCTTGCATTTCAACGAAAGAAATTCAAAATGAACTTTGAAAAATCAGAAAATGTAACTGTGACAAGGTAAACCACAACCAAACACTACTGAAATATTCCAACTCTTGCATTTCAACGAAAGAAATTCAAATGAATTTGAAAAATCAAGAAAATGTAACTGTGACAAGGTAAACCACAACCAAACACTACTGAAATATTC